>CAJNOP010000012.1:467276-512299 GCA_905250075.1 Rotaria sp. Silwood1 | reverse complement strand
TGAATAGATATTTCATGCTGGAAAATTATGTTAGTGATCTACTATTTATATGCTAATCACAGATAGATCCGCTTATATGCTCTCATTCACTCATTGAAGAAAGTATAAAAAATCATTTTAACAATTTGAATTTGTTGAAAATTTCTTTTTGTATAGAAATCTTTTGTTTGAAATCAAAATAAGACACATCGTTATATTTTACTTTATAAATAGCACGGATAGGAGGTCTGTTATAGTCCTAGCAATAGACTGGGTGTATGTTCCAGGAAACAAAGATATGTTAAGTGAAACTTAATAGAGTGCATTTTGTTTAATTTCATCCTATGTTAACGCAATCATGACGGACTAGAAGTCAGAGTTGGAACCGGACAGGTTTTTTCTGTCCGGTCCGGTCCGGTCGGTTAAAAAATCTGTCCGGTCCGGTCCGGTCAGCAACCGGCCGGACGAATTTCACAGCCAAACTGGCAAAAATAACCGACCATAAAAGTATCTGTTAACATAAAATATTGGCGAAGGGGAGTTGAATATTCACATGCAGAAATCCCAACTAGGGGTGATCAATTTACATTTACGAAAAATTTATAAATCCAAAAATAAATTTTAAGAAATTTAAATAAAAAATAAATTTTAAAACGTTTTATTTATTTCGAATTTAAATTGGATTTACATAAGTTTAAATTTTGCAAAATTATTTAAATTTATGTAAATCCAATTTAAAATTATAATAAATTAACAGCAAATCGCCACCCTTAATCCGAACTGGAAACTAAAACTTGAGACTGAAACTCTTCCTTCATATTTTATAGCAAGGTGCGTCGACTTTTCGAGCCCGACATCGATATAAATTAGCTATTCAGATCAAATCTGTTTTTCATCTTAATTTCAAAAAAGAAAAAAAAGCAAGTTTATAACACATCTAACATAAAAATGTAAATTTTTATTTTTCTTGATTCAGGCAGCTGCCTAAGTAGAACAAGAGAATAAATTATTTGATCAAGGTTAAATTGAGCGATACACGAGAAAGAAATCGATAGAGATATAAAGAGAACAATCAATCGTTTATAGTCAAGTCGAAGATAAGATATCTATTGAGTCTTTCGCAAACACATTCTTCTGACTTGAAAATATCATAAAAAAACCATTTTCAGTAGAGAAAATTCTTGGATGCAAACAACAATTTTGTAATGATGAACTGGCAAAAATCCGGTTCTGTCCGGCCCGGTTTAACTTCTTGTCCGGTCTTGTTCGGTCCGGTCCGGTCCGGCCGGACCGGAGCCGGATTGCCGGACCGGTTCCAACTCTGCTAGAAGTAGTTATGTATTTATTGAGATCTGTAGTTACATTATTGCGAGGATTACAATAATGTTCTTACTTCTGATAGTTATTGTATTAGAAAGCTACGTAATTAAATGATATCAATCGACTTTGATTAAAAATATAACGGTTTAGTACAGAACAGATTGCTCTAGAAATCCTAACTGTTAAAACAAATTTTTTATTTCTGTTCTAATGATTGAATGAGCTCGTTGGAAAAGGTGTATCTGTGATTGGTATGTACGTAGGAGACAATCAGTACAATCTTTCAACATAAAAGGTCTATCTAAATTGGATATCTGATGTAATTTAAAGTACTCTTGCTGATGATATATTAAATAATAATAGTGGCTAAACATTAGACGAAAAAAGTGCTTCTAGTTTCCTGTTTTTTGAATTTCTGGAATGAGTGAACGACAGAAGTTGGTTTTTTTAACTCATACTCATTTGACAACTACGATAAAAGTACTCGCTGTACAGAGCATACTTAACTCTATTGAATCATATGTTGTAGGGAAAGTTTCTACTTAGAGCGTAGGCGTAAGAGCTTGCACAGATGAGTGGTTCAATAATTTTGGAAGGATGAAAAACAACATTCTATGTTTGTATCGTTAATTAAAAAGTTAATAATTCCAACTCTTTACTTGAGATTCTCTACCAGTATATTAAGGATTATTTGCTGTAGCCTGATGCAAAGCAGATCGTTCTATCTCATTTAATTCTTGAGGTATATATACAAAAATAATAATCTATTGTTCGGATAATTTTAAAAGCCATTGTACATGCTTATGTGTTTTATTGGAGTTTTATGCGCTATATTTTATCGTGAACTTTGCTTTTTTTGTTACGTATATGATTAAACAAGTTTTTTTTTATTATTCAGAAATAAAATTGTTCATTACAAATACATACAAAATCTAAATGTCTGAATAGATCGATGAAGGAAAATATGTTTTTGTTTGAACTAGTCTTAATAATTGGTCAACCTTATGTATCTTTGTTTTACATAAATTATACAGAGATCTCTCTTAGTTTCAATCAAAAAATCTAAAAAAATAAAGTTCTTCAAGAATCACTAAATTCATCTTATAAAATGATTGTATGATAAAAAATTGTCATTGAAAAGACTTGCCACAATAAATTATAATAAAACTTGGTTTTCCTTAAGAAACTACAAAAAAAAATCATTTCTCATCATTACTCTTGTCATTTATTTTGGCACATCTGCGTACATACTAACTTTTACATGACTAATTAAACTTTATGAACATCCGATGGTATGATTTTTCAAGCAACGATATTTATCTATTCACTGTTATATATTACAAAAAAAAACAAATACAGAGACGAGAAATAAAATCTAGCGGGACAAAATTTTGTATTCAGTTTCACCCATACTCTTAATCTATTATCTTTGGAAGAATAATTAAGAAATAGTCTCTAGTGAGCATGTTCTTTGACTTATTGGTTTAAAAGAAAACAACAAAAGTAAAGACAAAGTTCTCGTGCAAACTATCGATCAGTTCAGAAGACATCATCTTATCTTGATTGAATCATACAATATAGGCTTTTCTTTTTGTATATCTAACGTGCTTTGAAAGGTCATTGTCAGTTGAGAAAAAAAAAACGAACTGAGAAAATAAGAAGAATATAGAGATATCAGGTTTCAAGAAAAATTAATTGAGCTCATTCAAAATCAGTTAATCGTCTTTTTTGTCTTGATTTCTTTCTAGTACAACTTGCAATCAAACTAAAGAAATTTCTAATATGGATGCAGATGAATTCCGACAACGAGGTATGAAAATTTTAGAATTTCAAGTATATAAAAAAATTTGCATTTTAATACTTGATTTAGGAAAAGAAATGATTGATTTTATTGCTGATTATTTAACCAATATTCGAACAAGACGTGTATTTCCAAATGTTAAACCAGGTTATATGCGACCAATGATTGATGAAGAAGCGCCAAAACATGGTGAATCGTGGGAGAATATTTTTAAAGATGTCGAGCGTGTGATTATGCCTGGAGTATATTTTATTCATATTAATATTCTCATAATATTTCATTGTTTTTTCTATAGATTACACATTGGCAATCTCCTTATATGCATGCTTATTTTCCAGCTTTAAATTCTTATCCATCATTACTTGGAGTATAATATGGATATTTTTATATTATTTTCTATTGTAGTTTCTATTTAGGATTTGCTAGCAAATGGTTTAAATCAAATAGGATTTACTTGGGTAAGTAGAAAAAAAAAGGAAAAAGTCTGTTCAACTCAATGACGTGTTTCATTCATAAAAACGTGAGAACCTTCGTAACGTTTTAATGAGTGTCAGAACACAATGATCATATAACGAATTATTTACTATATTTTAATAGCTTGAAATCGTGTCTTATTTACTACTAATAGTTGATTTGGGCTTTTCAATGTTGTTTATTTTAAAAGATAAATTTCTATTGAAGAGTACTTTGACCATAAAAAAGTAAGACATGATTGAAAATTAATTTGACCAAGTGTTCAATCATTTGTTAACTTCTCAAAGGACCACTCTACAAAAATTTGATACCATTGAGTTAGAATCAGTCTTTTGTATGCTTTTAGAATATGATTTCGAAATTTTTCTAGTATTTCTGATTTAAGAGTTATAAGTAAGTTTAGTTCGAACGAATTTCAGCGCGTCAAAATTTATTCAAAGTAAATGTGAAAACTATTTCAAGTGCGATGAATAATAAAGTAAACATTTCTCCATAAAATGATATACTAATGACTAGCTTGCTGCAAATTATTGATTGACAGAGAGCATTTGAGTAAGAAATACCGTACTAATTTCAGCAATTTTTTCGATTTTTATGAATAACAGACGTGAAAAGTAAACTCAACTATTCCTGAATGATTATTTTGAAACCCTTCAGTGGCGGATCTAGGATTTTGCCAGAGTGAGGGGAGCTACTTTTTTTTGAAGCAGTAAGAAGTATAGGTCAGCGCGAATGGAATTATCTTTGTGAGGCTTCTATGTTGGTTAGAGAAAGGTTAAATTACGTAGTAAGTTTTACGTGGCGTAATCGCCTTGAAACTTCAATCGCCGAAAGCGCCGAGCGGCTAGATCCGCCACTGAAATCCTTGAATCTAATATCAATTCATGAAAAACAATTACGCTGTTAATTCTATACAAAAGAATGGAAACTTTCTACATTCAAACTGAATTTTCGCACCTCTACAAAATCGACTCATAAATTCTAAAACAGAAGTCCTCATGGCATGCTAAAATTATATTCGAAAACAATACAAAATTTTAATTCAAACACATTGTTTCAAATTTCTGCAGACACCTTTAAGGGTACCCCCCCCCCTTTCCGAAGTTTCTTGAGAACGGCTCATCAGAAAAATTTGAAATTTTCAGGACAGATAGATCTTGATGAGTACAGCAAAAGTTGTCCTAGACTCAAAATTCTCTGATGCTGCATTCTATGAGATAATAGGGTCACAATGTTGAAAAATGGCCCTAGTTTTCGCCCCCGTTTCTACAAGTCGGTATGTTTGATTGAGCTGAAAATTTTTTTACGGGTAGTAGACACTGTTTGGGATGCACATTTTTTTTTAGTTTCTTTTTATCTTTTGTTGTTTCAATAAAAAAGTCAAAATATTGAGCCTACCCTAAAAAATGCTTGTTTTTATTCCTCTAGCAAATTTTGTGAAAGCTGCCAAAAATCACCAGAGCAATAATTCTTGAAAAGACAAAAATACTCACCCCAAATGGTGAGTAGACTATGTAAAAAAAATTTCAGCTCGATCTCTCTTACCATGTCGAAGAAACGGGGGCGAAACAGTACTTTTCCTACTAAAAATTTGATTTTGAGAAAAAACAAAAAAATATAAAATTTTAGCTATTTTCACTTTGTAAATTTAATTCCTCCTGGAATTTTTTAATCTTTAAAGGCAATTGTTGGTTTCCAAAATATAGTCAGTAGATAGGCACTACTTGAAACTATACAATGGTCACAAAAAAACAAAATTTTGGGCGAGAAAATGGGGGACCCTTAAGAGATTGAAAAATAGATTCATTCGATTAACTGTTAATTAGCTTTTTGTTTCAACATAAAAGTCATAGACAACAGCCGACATCAAACAAGTGATCGGAAAGGTTTTAGACATGATGCCTGTTCACTTTTGACCTGTTAAACAGTACCAAAAGTTATGAATTAGAAATAAAGTTTTGTGCTGTTTTCGAATATCGAGTTAGAAGTTATGTCTCAGTTTTGACTCGAGAGTGGTGATGTTGTTCTTTGAAAAGACCAAAAAATTAGTTTGGGCGGAAATTTTTTTTGCATATTTTGATATTTTCATTATTGTGATTGTAGACAATAATGAAAGATCTTTATATATATACGAGCGTATAGATCAGAAACTACCCTACAAAACGCACTACATGAAGATTTTTTTGTGTTTTTCGAGAAACTACCTCGATGTTCGTTTTTCTTGAATGATCATTTTTGAAAAATCGACGAACTATTTTAAGTTGAAAGAAATTCTTGAAAAGGTTGTAACCTCACTTAGGTAAGAGCTATTGCTTTCAATAAAACATAGTCAGATGCTTCTTTTCTATTTCAATGATCCTAAACTGTCGAATTTTTAGCATGCCTTTTTCTGGAGGTCCTAGATTTTCGAAAGACATGTATTTATGAATTGTGATTTGAAACTTAGTGCATGTAGAGAGTTGCATGCTGTGTATACTATTCATGGAAATGAGTCTGTATCTTTCAGACTTCATATCTCGAAGGGACTTTGTTCAAAACTTCTGAATTCTTTTATTAATCCAATCTAACTGATTGCTTAACATGCGTAAAGTGTCAGACCGAAATTGCATAGTTGAGTTAAATTATACAAGGAATTCAAATCCTTTTAGAGTTGTCATTAGAATAATATTTAGTATTCATGGACGAAAAAATCATTAATATACAAAGGAGGCTGCTAAAGAAGTTCTCTCAGTGATTCAATACCATAGTTTGGAGAGAAGTGTCTATTTTATAGAGCGATTGATTCCGACAATTTTTACCATGTTCGAAAAGCAACAGATAGAGAAAACGAAAAATTGTTGACTCATCATTAATAATAACTTTTCAGGTCTCTCATAACGTTCTTCATTACTCTGGAACAAAAATAAACGCTACAATGTTAAGTCCATATTTAAATTCTGATCGCGACATATAGTTTTTGACACGTCTAAAATGCTTTCAAGCAGGCTAAAATAAACAAACATATTCACCGGAGACAGCAGTTCACAAGTTCTGTCCAAACTCAGTTTTTGGGTTGTTCAAAGATTATTTTTTTCACTATTCTCGAACAAAAAGTTAGACAAAATTTTCAAACCTATATTCGAAATGAACACATAATTCTAGTCCTAACTCATTATAAATAATTTCTAGCTGATCAAAAGTAAACAAACATCTTATTTAATAGCTTTCCAACCACCTCTTATTACACGGTTAAATCTGTTTATTAAATATTTTTTTTACTTGAATATATATCATAAAATCTTAGACTTATAGATTAATCTTATTAAAATAGGCATCAAGTCCAGCATGTACAGAATTAGAAGCAGTTGTCATGGATTGGTTAGCAAAAATGATTGGTTTACCTAATGATTTTTTACATACACATGCTGATACAACTGGTGGAGGTGTAATTCAAGTAAATTGATATGTTAAATTTTGTCTTACGAGGGCACCTTCCCAACTGTTAATCGCTGATCGATCTCATATTTTGCCCATAACTAAGACTCGATGAGACTAGCAGAAGCCTAGAAGGATTCGTTCTCATACGCTGTTCTTCTGGAGTTACGACCGTTTTACTGGTTTTTCGACCTCTGGCAATGATATTTTTAGTTAAGCCCAACAATGAAATTTTGGCCTGAAATTTTGTTCGTAAACAGGTCCCATGATCACTAGAACATTCTAGAAGTTTCAGCTAAAATGAACGTTTCTTTCTCGAGATATTGAGTTTCTAAGAAGCTCGATTTTTTTACCTTTGCCTTTGAAATATGATCGTTCCTTGAAACTTCAATATTTTGAGAAAGAAACGTTCATTTCAGCTAAAATTTGAAGGACATTCTAGTGACCATGAGACCTGTTCATGAACGAAATTTCAGGCCAAAATTTCATTGTTGGGCTTAACTATAAATATCATTGCTAGAGGTCGAAAAACCAGTAAAACGGTCGTAACTTCCGAAGAACAGCGTTTGGGGACGAATCCTTTCGGACTTCTGCTAGTCTCATCAAGTCTTAGTTATGGGCAAAATATGAGGTCAATCAGCGATTAACACTTGGGAAGGTGCCCTCGTTAGTAATTATCGACAAATTTGTTTTTAGACAACCGCTTCTGAAGCAACACTTGTTGCATTACTTGCTGCTCGAAAAGAAGTTATTCATAGAGTTCAAGCTCAATTTCCTTATTTAAGTCCAGCCGAAATCAATGGACGTCTTGTTGCTTATTGTTCTGATCAAGCTCATTCATCAGTAGAAAAAGCTTGTCTTATTGGTTTGGTTAAATTAAATCTTGTACCAAGTGATGATAAATTACGTTTACGTGGTAATGCACTCCGACAAGCAATAGCTAAAGATAAAGAAAATGGTCTTATTCCATTTTATGTAAGTAAAATATTTATTGAATTCTCGGCGTTCTTTCTCAATTAGTAAGAATCTTTAGCTTTGTGCAACATTGGGTACAACGGGAGCTTGTGCGTTTGATAATCTCGTTGAACTTGGTCCGATATGTAAGTTATATTGATTAATGAAATAGAATTATTTAAAATGAAAATGTTTAAATAGGTGAACGAGAACATATATGGATACATGTCGATGCAGCTTATGCAGGAAGTGCTTTTATTTGTCCGGAGTTTCGACATTTTATGAATGGTGTAGAATTAACACAATCATTTGCATTTAATCCTTCAAAATGGATGATGGTTAGTTACGTCGATTTTTTTATATTTAATATATTATAAAATTTATTTAATTTATTAAGGTTCATTTTGATTGTACGGCTATGTGGTAAGATTTGAGATATAGAATACGACATTTTTTTCTAATCTGATATTTCTGTAGGGTAAAATCAAGTGCTGCATTACATCGAGCATTTAATGTTGATCCATTATATCTTCAACATGAAAATGCGGGTGTAGCGATTGATTATATGGTATGATTAAAAGATTATTATTATTTGCTATTAATGACAGAATGGCCTTTTATTTGTAGCATTGGCAAGTACCATTGAGTCGTCGATTTCGTGCATTAAAACTTTGGTTTGTAATTCGATCGTTTGGTGTTGAAGGTCTTCAAAAACATATTCGAAATGTAAGAAAATGTTTAGAAAGAAAAGTGTTTTGAGCACCAAATGAACAGAACAGTACCAAAGGTATCAATTAAGCTTTAAACGCATAAAAAATGGCAGTTCATAGGTACTTTGCTATTAAACTGTGATAAGCTCTACTCATATTCATTAATTCAATGACAATTCTTAAATAATCTAATTAATTGGAGTAATAATTTGTATATAAAAGATGTATAAAAAAAAAGTAAAAATTACCATAGCAAAAATATGTCCAGCAAACAATATCAAATTTTTAATTTTGTTTTCTTCATGTTGTTTTGTGTGATGACATTATTTATTTTCTTATTTCATATATAAATAAATTTGGTGCCCATTTCACTCTTTTTTTGGTGCTCAAAACACTCCCCACACATAACTGAGCATGCAATGAAAAACAATGATGAATAAGAGATCAATTAAGTCAATTTCACAAGCTCTATTATTGACAATAAAGATATCATGACATTTGTCATGATCAATTTTTTTTTGTCAAAAAAAAAACAAAAACAAAAATGTTTCAAGTCAATTGATGTAAACTTGTAAAAGAAAACTTTTCTTTTTGTTTTTAGAGTGTTCGAATGGGTACATTATTTGAATCATTAGTTAAAAGTGATGATCGCTTTGAATTACCAGTTGAACGACATCTTGGTCTCGTTACATTTCGATTAAAAGTAAAGAAAAATTTTTCCTTTTGTTTTCTTTGTTTTTTCTATTTTCTTTTTCTTCTTCAGGGTGAAAATGAATTAACTGAACAGTTATTAAAAGAAATCAATAGTGGTGGTTTAATACATTGTGTACCAGCATCGATTAAAGGAAAATATATTATTCGTTTTACAGTAACAGCTACATCAACTAATTCTGATGATATTAAACGTGATTGGAATATAATACAAAAATCAGCTACGAAAATACTTCGTCCATTAGATAATTTATCGCCAAGAGAACGAAGAAATACAATGAAAAATTTACATGATGGTTTTCGTATGTCACTTGTTTTATCAAATACACCACATAGTCCATGTTTAATAAATGGAAGTTTTGCTGCTATACTTCCACTTGATACAAGTCATATTTATGCAATGACACATGAATTAAGTCAACGTGCATTAAAAAATTCTCCTTTACCTATATCAAGACGACGACGAACAAAAACTGATTCTACTCATCCAAAAATTAGTAAACAAATGAGTATTGATTATTGGATGACAAATAATAAACAAGATAATAAATATTTAATTTCATCAACACCTTCATCATTACCAATTAGTCGTCAAGGAAGTTTAGATTCACGTATTGAGGAAATTTTAGAAAATAATTCTATGGATAATAATAAAACAATTGATGAATTTACATTGACATCAGCTAATGGGCACACTGAAAATCATGGTAACATACCGAAAAATGGCAAAGAATAAAATTTAACAAAAGACAAACGACATTTTTTTTCTTTTTATTTGTTGTATTTCATATTATGAGATTAAAAATAAAAAATAAAAATGTTACTAAAATTATTCTCAAATTAATTTCTATGAAGAAAGAAAAATTAACGGTATTTCATTAGAATATGTCACACAGACGAGCAAGAAAAGACTCTTTTTCTCTCATAAATCTGCGAGTGTCATTTTTTCTTTTAATCCATAATAAAAAAAAAGTAGATGTAGCATCCAAATGCGTCACTTTTGTTTTTTTTTCTATTATGCGCTTCTGCGTACTCATTTTTTTTCTTCATGACAGTACCGACTACCAACCATGAACAACATAATAAATAGCTAGACGGATCATGTTCAATAAATGATAAGTTTATGTTTGTCATAATCAACGTAAGTTCTTTCAAATAAAGTAAGTCTATTGATTTTTGGAAACATTCGATGTATGGAAATAAAAAGTGAGTTAAATGAATACAAATTTCTGGCTATTGTATCACGCTTGCAACGCAATATTCTGTGATTAAAAATCAAGCACACAACATAGCATATCTTTATTCCATGTTTCTATAATCAAATGAGATAAAAATAAAATAGATCTTCATTTCTTTTATTGGCTATTAGTAAAGTTTACTTATTAATCCTATTTATTGAAGTCTTTTCATTTTTTACTTTATTTTCAAGTCTTATAAATAGGATGCTTTGAAAACTATGAATTTTATAAATCTTTTTTTATCAATAAAATATAGTTAACCATTCGTTCATATTGAATATTTGACAGGTTCTAAAATATCATCATAATGATAATTATGTGTCACTCGATGCCACTCATCATATCTTCGGTTGAATTTCTACTTCGTTTTTTTCAATCTATTAATACTATCAGATATTATACTTCATCCTGTTTTCTAATTAAACTTGATACAAGATAAGTTGAAAGCAGATGTATTTTTCTTCATTTAACTAAAGAATCTTGCGACATGTCACGAGCCTTCATCTAACATATATTTACCAATTTTTTTCCGAAAAGTATAAAAGATTAGTCAAATTTTACAACACAAACAGTATTTCAATTGTTTCATTTGAATAATTTTACAGCTAAAAGTTAAAATTTATAATCTCATATAAAGATATAATAATGAACGAATAGAATAAAAAAAATGAACTCAAAGGGGAATTTATTTGAAAAAAGAGTAAGAATTTTAAGCTCTTATTTCCCTGAGCTGCTAGATACTTTTTTACTTTTAGGATTAGTTTTACCTGCTCAAGCACTTTAATGAAGAAAAAGAAAAAAAAGAAAAAAAAGCATTATGTACTTAATTAATGAATGTTATCATTTATTTGAAAAATTTCTTGACTTCTGAGCTACATGGAAAAGTAATTGAAATATTTCTGTTTTTCTTTTTTTATTGTTGATAGATATTATACGCAGTAAAAAAAAACCATTATGATGGAACACCATGAAAATCGTCATCGATATGGTGGTTTTATTAAATTTCTTCATGATTTTCAAGCACTTTTCGTCAAAACATTTCTTTTAACTATACGAAAACCGGGTCAAACAATTGCCGAAATTCTATTAGCTTATATATTTATGGGTTTTCTACTTGGTATGCGTTATATTCTTGATCGTCGTTATTATTCCTCTTATCAAATACCTCCTTTTTATCCGCAAGATATGTTATCAATTACTGGCATTGGTGATATTATTTACTATTATCCAGGTTTGTTCATTTATTAATAATTTTAATAAAATTCAATTATTTCTAATAGGAAACCTTTGTACAACAACTATTGTTACTAATGCTGTAAATAATCTAATAAAAAGATGGCCTAATTTTCCTAATAATAGTATGTTGTTTTTTTTATTATTGATAATTAATTAAATCAATAAAATATTTTGAAAAACAACTATCTACTTATAGCTCAAGTCATACCTGATCCTTCTCTTTCAACATTGTCAAATAAAACCCTACAGTCAATAATTGCTTATATTCAATTTAATAATCTTGATTCATGTACTGACCCATCAGTAATGCCAAATGAAGTTAAATATACTTTACGCACGCAAGAGTATTTGATTAACTTCATTATATTGATTGCTTTTTTTTTAAAACTATTTCTTTAATCTTAGAAATGGTCCATATTATTATCATGCTCAGAGTGTGAAAATTTCAGAAAATGATTATTTATGGAAACGTTCTCCTGAAGATTTTTGTCAAGGTAATTGATTAAAGAGAATAATTAAATATATAGAGTATTTTTATGTATTTTAAGACAAATCAAGTTTTGACTATTATACTTATCGATTTGTGGGTATACAATATTTCATAGATCTATCAATTATTCAATATGTTACAAAAACTACTCAAAATTTATCACTTAGTGTGAGATCATATAGAATTATTCTAAGACTATATAACTTATTTAATTCATTGATTTGAAAATAGATTTCTATGAATCATTTTGGTTGTCCAGAATATTATTTTGATCAATTGCATTCAGTTTTTGGATTTTTTATTCCAATATTTTTCTCGATTATTTTTCTTGTTACTTTTATCATGAATGTTGGTTATATTGTTGAAGAAAGGCAAAATAAAACAAAAGTAAGGAATGAAGTATTTAGGAATGAGATCAGCCATTTTTATTGTCCCAGTCGAAAAACAAAAGAGTTATCTTGCTCATATTAAGAAAAATATATATATTTATCTAAATAGGAATATTTACGTATATATGGTCTTCGTACTTGGATCAATAATTTGGTTTGGATTACACGATCAATGTTAATATTTTTTATTCTTACTACTGTAGTGACAGGATTGAGTATGATTGTTTTACCAACAAGTGGTTCACGAAAAAATAGTGTTCGTAAAGCTATATTTAATTATACACATTGGACATTGATTTGGACAATTTTATTTGTTTATTCAATACAAGTTTCAGCGTTTAGTGTTTTTTTTGGACAATTTTTTAAACGTTGTAAGTTTCAACATAGATTTTCTTATTTGATTCTATTTACCTTTCCTTAATTATAGCATTTGTAGCCAAAGTAATTGGTTTTGTTGTATGGATAATAACATTCATTGATTTTTATCCTGGTGTATCGGTTGGTGTTCGATATTTTTTATGTTTATTTCCAAATACCGGTCTTATGTTTTGTTTACAAGTTGTTTTACAATATGAACGAAAAAGTAGTGAGTTTCATTTTTTGCCTCCGTTTGTAAAATACGACTCAACAAGGAATGTTGCAGTATAATGATAAAATTGAATCGCAATCCTGTGCCTACATATCGTGACAAATGTCGGTGGATGGTCGGAATTTTACTAGTAGAACTTTCACCAGTGGCGGAAGTCTGGGGAGGGGGAGATATATTTGTGGGTATATAGTAGACTTTGAGTAAATCAGAAATTCCAAGGATGTTTTGATGAATGTAAGATGGATTTCTGCAAGCTGTCACAAAACAATATCAGTACAAAATATATGTGAGGGCTAAAGCTAATATTGTTAGAATATATTTATTTTAATTTACACTCAGAATGTGTTCAAATATGAGTGAGTCATGTGTTTGTAATAAGAAAAAAAGCAAATAAAGCATAATTTATTGTTTATCAAACCATGAGCCTGATTTGTTAAATTCACTGGAAATGTTGATCCTTTAGCGATTTGAGCTCGTAATGCAGCATTGCTAGTTTTAATAAATATTAATCCTTTAGTGACAGGAAACGTATACATAATTACCTTTTGAGATTTTTTGTAAATTCTAATTAGCACGATTATCTGTCGTCACTAGACCACCACAATATTCTCTTCTTCTCTTATGTGACCAGTATCACATAGTATCCCCGGGCGATATCATTGTGCATGCATATTAAGGAGAAATAAGAAAACTTTTGAATCCGGAAGTACTCGAGAATCTATGAAATCTCTGCACTTAAAGTCTTTTAGCACCAGATGGAGTCAAACAGACTTCTGCAAAAAACGCATAGAATCTTAGAACCATTATAGTTCGATGACGTTATGGCCTTTATTAAAAATTCTAATGTTACAGATGATGTTAGATTTTATCAGAACTTTATTATAATATAAGATTTCAAAGTTCTCCATAAAACCAGTCACAGAATTCCATAACATTCAGCACCATTCTACTTGACTGCGCAATTTTAGAATCTTAAAGAGTTTGATGATTGTTCACGAAATCCGCTTTTTTCGTGATATATACACCCCATTTCACGATTTTATGAAAGACAATCACAACTTTTGCATCTTTTCAAAAAACACACTCCTTAGCAATGTCCTCGCTCTTGGACACAGATGTTGTCGAAATACGAACACGCACTGGACATTAAAAGTTTCGCACCACTTTTTTGTTTTGGTTCGCATTTCAAAAATGCACGGCATAGATTCATATTTCTTTTTACCTTCGGATAATAAAGCTCGAGTTTTATATGTATGCATATGTTTGAAATAAATAACTCTTGAATATGAAATACAGGAAAGAACACAAACTTCAGTATTACGACAAAAACTACCTAAAAAAAGACAAAATGGTACGATTGTTTTCAGTTATAGAAGTTTCACTAAGGTTGGAGTAATACGAAAAAATCGAGTAAGATTTTGTTTGATATTATTACATGAGTCGATTCATCTCAACGAGTTCTACAAAAACTGTCTATATTAAAATTTTTTAGAACCCTTTTCTGAAACAAAAAATTACGATAAAATTGTATTTTTATGCTTTTCTGGTATAAAAAAAATTTTCGGCTTTTCATATAGAACAAATAAAACGTGCGATTATTTTGTAATCTTTTTGTCCCAGAAAGGGGTTATAAAAAAATTTAATATAGACAGTTTGGTAGAGCTCGTCGAAATCTATCGACTCATGTAAAAATATCAAACAAAAACTTATTCAATTTTCTCATTAATAAGATCTTTCTCAAAACCATTACAGCCATATCAGCTTGTCTTTTTTTATGTAGTTTTTGTCGTGGTACTGAAGTTTGTTTTCTTTCTTGTATTTCAGATTCAAGGGTTATTCATTTCAAACATATGCATACATATAGAACTCTAGCTCTGTTATCCGAAGGTAAAAAGAAATTTGAACCTATGCCGTGTATTTTTTTGAAATGCGAACCAAAACAAAAAAGTGGTGCGAGATTTTTGATGTCCACTGTGGATCAAATATCAATAACGTCTCGTTATAATATATGAACTACTTTTGTACTGCATTTCTCAGGAATTAAGTGAACAGATACTGAAGAAATATGTTTCAAAATCGATAGACAAAAAGATTAGCGAGAACATCGACATGGTATTTTCATATTTTAAGCCCGCCAGTATTGTGCTCATAGATTTCTTTTTTCATTGAAAATTTTAAATTATTTAGATGGTATGACCACATTTGAACAACTTTATTCAAATCTATATACATATCCATTATACATTGGCATATGTCTTCTTTTAATGCTTATTTATTCGGTAATTTATTTTTTCTTGGCAATTTATGTTGAACGTGTAAATCCTGGTGAATTTGGAGTTTCACAATCATGGAATTATCTTTTTAAAAAATCTTATTGGAAACCTCATGCAACACCACTTGTGCAACCATTTGATGATAATGATCGATTAACACATAAAAATGATGGAATTTATGGTAGTAATTGTTGGATTGAATTAAATTCAATGAGAAATACTATTAATCCATCAGTAACAGTATCACATTTAACAAAAGTAAATAATTAAATGTTTATATTTAATATTTTAAATAAATTTTATTTATATAGAAATTTGGAAAAGTTCAAGCAGTTTCAGATTTATCATTAAAATTTTACAAAGGTGAAGTATGTTCATTATTAGGTCATAATGGTGCAGGAAAGACAACAACAACATTTATACTTGTTGGTTCGTTTTATTGAATAATAAGGTTGATGTTATAGATATAATATTTATTTATTTTAGGTATGTTAGAACCAACATCGGGCTATGTGACTATTGAAGGATTAAATAATAGAACACATATTCAAGAAGTTCGAAAAATTCTTGGATTTTGTCCACAATTTGGTAATAAGAAAAAAAAAGAAACAGCTGTGATAGAGATTAGTTGTTTTTATGTGTATTTTAGATATTCTTTATGATGATTTATCTGTCCAAGAACATTTAGAATTAATTGGAAAGGTATTTACAAATGAAAATGATGCTTAGTGAATTAAAATTATAAATAAAAAACTTTATCAGGTGTAAAATATAGAAATTGTCATTTTCTCTTAACGCAATGGTGAATAAGGATGAGTTAAATTTACTAGTTCAAAAGAGTAAAACATGTGAAAACAAATTGATTTTATGCCTAAATGATTTCAATTCAATTCAAATAAAGATTTGAAAATACGATTTTTTTTTAATGATCTCAGTTTTTGTTGTTTATTCATTAAATTTTCAGTAATCTCTTTCAACAATATTTTAGAAGCGTATATAATTTGTCATGCTCGAATTAACATCAGTAGTTCTTAATTTGCAAATAAAATATTCGCATTAGAATTTGCGACATGTTTTATTTTAATTAAATCATGACTTTTAAAATTTCAATTTTAAAGAAAAAAACTTGATTACTATCTATAACATAAATTTCGTTTGAAGAATTTTGAGAGTATATTATTGTTATTGATCATTAGGTACGTCACATGGAACCAAAACTAATGAATGAATCAATTGAAACGATTCTTCAACTCATTGGATTGGTCAATGACCGACACACACTATCGAAGAAACTTTCGGGTGGTATGAAACGTCGTTTATCTATTGGTATTTCATTGATGGGTGATCCAAAAGTATTTTAATCTTTGCTTTCTCTTTTTTTTTTGGCAAATAATACATTCATTATTCCAGGTTCTTATTCTTGATGAACCAACAAGTGGCATTGGTAATTATTGAAATAAGATTTCGTTTTTTGTAAAACCAAGTGTATTTTTTTTTCTTATGTAAAGATCCATATAATCGTCGTTTAATTTGGACAATAATTCGAAAAATGAAAGAAGCTGGCAAATGTATTATTTTGACAACTCATTTCCTTCAAGAAGCTGATGTTTTATCGGATCGAATAGCTATTATGTCAAGTGGACATCTTCAAGCTAATGGAACACCTAGTTTTCTTAAAAACCAAATAGGTATATTACTTCAAAACTATTTATTTTCTTTTTTTTGTGTATCTTATATCTCGTATTTGTTATAAACATTTAAGATTTTGAATATCGTTTATTTATTGACAAAAATGAAACATATCAAAATGAACGTATAACTGCGTTTATTCAAAAATATATTCCAACAATAGTATTAGAACGAGAATCAATATCCGAAATGATTTTTGGTATAAGAAGAAGTGAATCAAAATATATTGGACAATTAATTCATGTCTTAGATGAACAAAGTAAAGATATTGGTATTGAAAGTTATGGATTATCAATGACAACAATTGAAGAAGTCTTTTTAAAGTAAGATTTTTCTACGAAATAGAGTTAACTTCTCAGAAGTGAAAAAGTTCAGCAAATTTATTTTTTCGTTCATTTAGATGTGATTTGATAGAGATTGCTGAGCTAGTCACAATATATAGTTTCTATCGTGACTCAACCGCTGTTGAGTTGCAAAAGTGATATTTGATTAGATTTGTAGCAAATAAGGTTAAAAAGATCCTATTCAATATACATGATTCGTCCATAGCTCATAGCATGTATCTGTAAGTATTCTTATAAACCTCTCTAGTATTTTACCTCATTAGAACCACTGAATCATGAGCTATGAAATTACTTATTTAGCTTTTACGGATTCTGTTTTATCGTTGAAAAAATGGAATTTTTTCCTATTAGGTGACAAAATCAGATAAAACAATGAAAAGCTGACTTATATTAAGGTCACCTACCTCTTCACAATAGATTTTCCACTTAGAATAGTCAATGAAAGTTGAAATTTCCAAGAATTCGTGGTACTAGTGAGAAGCGGTTTTGATAAAAGTATCAACTCGATATATCAGACCAGAGTGAGCTTCCAGCTTATTTATATTCCATTTATGACTTTTACGAGAATCTTAATAATTTCATCACTATACGAAGTAGAAAACTCGAGATAGTTTCAACCTAAAAGTGATGCCTGTATACAGTTTTTATCCAAATAGAATTTTAAAATTCGCTTCCGTTCACCTTCTATGATAGTTTTAGTATATTCGGTGGTAGCAAAAAGAAAAAAAAGTTCACCTCACAATACTAAATCTTGCTTGTCTCAACAGAGAAACCAACTGTAAATCTGGTCAGACTTAAGTTTATTTCTATTTACACTTAAAAAAAATATTAGTTATATTTTGAACTAGATAGGAAATATTTCAAGTTTTTTTTTGATTGAAAATCATGTTCTAAGAAAAAGAGTAAATAAGTTGAGGCATAGATTTTTTCATTCAAATCAAAAAGAAACATGATAAAATGACATATTCATATATTGAAGTACAAACTTCATAAGCGCATAACAGATGACATAAAGTAACACCATTCATCATGCTTCATACTACGGTGGTAGGTTCAAAATCGTTTCTGAAAGGCTGTTAACATTTGATCTTTTGTTTTGAAAAATCACATCCATTCTGAGAGAGCTCTTAAGCGATTCTTATTATCATGAGTTAGTTGACAAGCGAAATCGTTAGTATGTTCAGAATCAGCGTTAAAAACTGCATAGGATCATATATGTTTTAGTAATGGATGTTACAAACGGAAAACCACAGGTAGTCCCTTTCAAATTTATTTTTCTAAAGTTTTGTCCTTAAGCAGCCTTTCAGAGGTTGGCTTTTCATTGAAAACAAAATTGCTTAAAATTAAAACATATTTCACTCGATGTATTTTTGAACACTGATTTCGAATATACTAGTGATTTCGCTTTTTAACGAAGCCATGGTAATAAAAATCGTTTACCACAAGTGCATAATTTCAAATATTACATGCTTATTCATATGAAGTTTTCAAGGTTCTTTTTTATAACTAAAGAGCGACTGAATTACAATAAAATTATATATTCGTGATCAGCTTGTCAAGTCCTGTCAGACTATACATAAATGAACGAAAAAGAAACCACTTGATTTTCGCATTTCTACAATCTTAACATATCTTTTTCTTTCATTAAATTAGATTAATACACGAAGCCGAACAAGAAAAAAGTAGTCAAAACGATCAAACTAAGTTACAACAAGACTTAGCAAATAAAAGTACAAAAAACATAAATATTCTTTGTTAATCTTATATTTATATTTATTTCTCATAGTTTTTCGTGCTGAATATGACCGTGAAAAAGGTGCACGTCGATTTTGTTTTCGAATTTGTGCATTAATTATAAAACGTTGGCATGTTTTACATCGCCAATATATTTTTTTATGTGGTTTTTTTTTATTTCCTATTCTTATTGAAATTTTAATTGTTAGTATTTTTCCAGCACCGAAAGATATTCAAGCATCACTTGTACAAAATAATCGAATAAAAGATGCACAAGTCACATTATTACCATCAATCTATAATCCACATACTATTGTTATTTATTCAAATACTAATAGAACTGATTCTCGAATACGTTTAATCGATTATATTCAAAATACAGGTGCAAATATTGATGAAATCTCTACGGATAATGTACTTAATTATGTAAATGATAGATATTTAACAAATGAAGACTTTTTTATTAATAAATATCAAGTGGCTTTTGCTGCATATAATAATTTAACAACTTCGGGATCTGCTTTAAAACTTAAGAGTTATTTTTCAACAGTAAATTATCATGCTATGTCAACAAGTCTTAGTGTTAGTTCAACCAATCTTTTTCAATATTATTCTAATTCATCAATGAAGAAAATTATAACAATAAATCAACCAATATTAACAACAACAACAGTAACATATACAGCTTTACAACGATTTTTTGATATTATTTATTGTTTTGATACATTACCATTATCATTATTTAATTTTTTAAATAGTATTCTTGCAGCTTTATTTATTAGTATTCTTATTGTACCATTGATTCAAGAACGTATTAATCATTCGAAAGATTTACAATTATTAACAAATTTAACAAAAAGAACATATTGGCTTTCAAATACAATATTTGATTTGCTTTCATGCATTACGCTTTGTATTCTGTTAACAATTATCATTAAGGTAATAAAAATAATATTACTTTCAAAATTGAATTTATTCTATTTTCTTTTTGTCTGTAACTAGATTGGTTCTATTGGTAATCCAAGTATAGAATCAGAAGTTCATATTTATATAAATACAGAACAAATGGGATATTTCCTTTTAATGATAATCATGTATTCATTGGCTTCATTACCATTGATATATGTTTATTCATTTAGTCCTAAATCTGAATTGATTGGTTTTATTAATTCATTTGTTATTAATATAGTTGTTTGTTTTTTTGATATGGTATTAGCTTTCATGGCATTATTTTCACAAGGTCAATCAACAAATACAAGTCGTGTTTCAAGATTAACTTCTATAGTGAATAATATTCGTTGGTTTATAGCAGTTCTTTTTCCTTGTGTTAATTTCAAACGTTCATTATTTAATATTCGTTTAAAATCAAGTGAAGAATGTATTTCATCACTCAATTCACTTATGTTTACTAATTATTCTCTCGATGAATCATGGATGTCAACTCATGAACCAGGTGTTGGTATTCAATTTATCATTTTTGTTGTGCAAATGATTTTTTGGTGGATTATTTTAATTTTAATTGAAAAAGGAACAAGTATTAAACTTGGATGCCGACGATGTTGTGGTTGTGAAAATGATTTAGAACGAATCGATGTTGAGAATCCAATGGATAATGCAGACGATGCAATACCAAACCAATGGGATGATGCGGTATGTCACATAAAACTTTTTTGCTTTTTATTTGATAAAACGATTGAAATTATTTCTTTTTTGTATGATAGCATCTTGATGAAGATGTACGAAATGAACGTCGATTATTATTCGAAGAAAATAGTTTATCAACATCATCTGTTATTCTTGTTCGTGATGTTGTAAAACGATTTAAAAAAAGAAAAGAAAAATCACTTCAACGTCGAATTTTTACACCTGTGGATCATCTTAATTTTCATGTTACAAAACGATCTTGTTTTGGTTTATTAGGTATATAATCATTTTATCATCTGTGAATAGAAGGTCGCATACTTTAATCATATTCGGGTTAAATAAATTTTCTCACTTTCAAGCTAAATATGTTAAAGTATAGGGTGTATGTGTGGCAACTTAGTCTTTTCGTGTATAGAAGGAAGTCTACCTTTGATAACCAAACAAAAAATAATCCAATGAACGGTTTGATTGAATAAGAAGTTGAAATGAAAACAATCCGAACTCATTGAGTTTGAGTTTCTTTATTTATTCTAGCATGTAATTTAATTACGTTGCCGATGTCCTTCTTTTTGACATTCTCAAGTAGCATTACCCTACAATAACTTTCTACTGACGAAGAAATGTGGCGTCATGTGATTCAGTAGATAAGGACATTCTTCTTGATTAGGCAAAAACGACCGAAATGGTTTGCGTACATAACTAACTATCTTTTTATTCTCATTCATACCAATACTTTTTACCTTTATCTTTTTGTGCATACCGAAAGTTCGGGTGTTCATCGTTCATCAATCCTGAAATATAAGTTTCCCATAGTGTGTACAGAACCGAGCTGTCAGCTTGGTTCGTTACTTGATAGGGCCCCAGATCAAGCTGAATTTTGAAATTATAAGCTTAGTCTGATTAGTTCGTATAATATTGGATGAGCCTAACAGATCTGTTGCTTTGTGTAAGTGGATGATCTTTATACACAGCATCGCCCACACCATTATAGTTCTTTGTTATATGTTTGATCATATCTATTATAATTACATTTTTTTCGATTATGTGAAATAGTGCTAATATATTCAAAAACATTGTCATAAATCTAGTGTTTTTCGTATGAAAAATATGTTTGATGATTTATCGCATTGTTCTAATTCACTATTTTGTCCAAGACATTGTCATTATACTATTTTTATAAAAATAAATTAAGTATATAACTGAAAATAGAATAATGCATTATAATAAGATTATAGAACTTTGTCGATTTACAACAAAATAAAAAATAGAAACATCAGTCAGTGTGGTTTGCGTTGCGGGCCACTCTTTATATTTAGCCTAGCCTACAAACTAACGACTCAGGTTCGACTGGAAAAGAATGTCTTACTGACAACTCTGATATAGACCGAGATATTCGAATATTAAGCTAATTACAGTTTATGTCATGTGCTCACAGTTCATTTCAGTAGCATTTATTTTTCATTTTACATCACAATTGGACAGTGCTCAGCAAATTGCATAAGAAAAAATAATATCACACACATTCAATAGTAATTTTAAAAAAAAATCCACGATCCCATTACTGTTGAATATGAGAGTAATACACATACAAAATTTTGACTACTGTAAAATTACATTTAAATATATGAGATATTTGTTATTTTTTTATGTAACTCATTCAGCTGTATCCGATCATGATGAAAAAAGAAAAATAAGTACTGATATAATTTTGAAATGTGAGTACTCGATATAGCCTATAATTATCTTGAGACTTGATCTGTACAGGCTACGAGTAGTTCATATTTTAAATTAGTTAGTTTGTTAGTGAAAACATTTATTTTAATCGTAAATGATCAATCTCCTTAACTTATAACATATGACCTGCTATCGTTAATTCTTACTTATTTTTTTTTAATGCTTATGTTGAAGGAGCAAATGGGGCTGGTAAAACAACAACATTTCGTATGTTAATCAATGATTTGAAGCCTACATCGGGCGAAATAATTATCAATGGAAAAGATATAAATAAGATGGTGAATATTTGTTCTTGTTGAATAATAATAAATTGATTTTGTTGTTTAGCAACGTGATCTTGAAATTGGTTTTTGTCCACAATTTGATTGGCTAATAAATAATCTCACTGTGATTGAAACATTATATTTATTTGCGAGGTAAATCAATCTTTAGCGTCTTTCTTTCACTCTTTTTTTTTGTTATTTTGTCCTACTAGATTAAAAGGTTTAAAATGGTCAGAAATATCTCAAATATGTGATGATATGATTAAATTATTTGGTCTTGAGGCTTATGAAACTCGAAAAATACAAAATTTAAGGTAAATATCTCTGTCGCTATAAATCAATCAAATTATTTTTCTTTCACAATTAAATTTAGTGGCGGCAATAAACGAAAAGTAAGTGCAGTAGTAGCATTTATTGCCAATCCAGCATTAGTATTTTTGGATGAACCAACAACCGTAAGATCTCAAATCATATCAAAATATCATTGAAGATTTGTTTTTCTTCGTCTTAGGGTTTAGATGCAGCTGCTAAACGCAAATTATGGAATGTTATTCGTGCAGCTCGTGATGCTGGTCTTACTATTATTTTAACAAGTCATAGGTAAAATAAAATCAATATAGTTTTCAAATTTTCAATACTTTTGTTTTGATTCGTTTAGTATGGAAGAATGTGAAGCATTATGTACAAGTATGTATCGATATGAATGATGTTAGAAAAGAATAATAAAATTTTTTATTCATTATTTTAATTTAGAAATAGGTATAATGAAATTAGGACAATTTATGTGTCTTGGAAATTTGCAGCGATTAAAAAATCGTTTTGGAAAAGGTTATGCTGTACAAGTCAAATTACCACTTCAAGATATAAATTTATTCAAAGAAGAATTAATGTTAACTCTACCAGGTGTTCAAATTGATGGTAATATTGTTATGATTTTATAGTTTTTTTTAGTAAACTTTCTATTGATTTCATAGAACAACATAATGGAATTTTATTTTGTACGGTACCATTTTCTTCAATTAATCCTTCACGAAATTTTACAAGTACATATTCATTAAAATTAGCACATGTATTTGACTTATTTAATAAGAAAAAAGAAGAAAAATCTATTGAAAGTTATTCAATAACACAAACAACACTCGAACAAATATTTGTTCATCTTGCTGGAGAAGATCAATATATAAATACTGATGACAATAAAAATAAATAACTTTTGTTTCATTTATGACTGTATTTGAATATCATTTATATTGTGTAAAAAAAATGTTTTTGTTTGTTTTTTATATGTACTAAATTAAAAAGAAAACCAAAAAGATTTTTCTCTATAAGCTTTCACTCTCATTAATATTTATGCTCAATTAATTTATTCATTTTCTTACTCGTATATATGTGTAAATGTTTACGATCGATCTAGTTAATTAAAAAAAGCTTGACTAATTAATCATTGTCCGGATAGAAGACAAAAAAAAGAAAGATATTCATATCTTTAACTGCATTGTCTAATGGTTCATTCTTTCTTGCTCTTTTTTTATTTGATATATGCTTTACGTATAATTATGACACGCTGTATACAGAGTATAACAGAGCTGTACTAAACATATCTATTTATGTAAAAGAACAAAGATATTTTTATAGATATATATGTGTACACGCGATCAACCTTCCGAATATACTAACCTATTAACTGATTTTCTTTTTCTTTCATCCAACAAAAACATTTGAAGGCGTAATAATCATTATATCAGAGGAACAGAACAAGCAATTGACGGTACTATATATAAGTAGTGTTTGTCGTATTCATTCTACTATACTATAAAAAAAGACAACATCACGTTGCCCTTGTCAATTCTTTTTATGTGGACAAGTATACACACACAAATATTGGCATAGAAATCTTATGTAGACAATAGAAAATGTTTATTGCAAGTTCTCATTGTCAAGGTTAATGGTATACATATGGGCACAGATGCTAATATACATTTAACAACAACTGACTACGTTGAAGTAACTAATTCTGTTGTTGTTCTTTTACTTTTACTTTAGGTTAAGATTGCATCATCAATGATATTACTCTTTTTTTAGTATCTAAGAATATCAATATGATGAGTGAAAGAACTAGCTAAAGGTCGTCTCAGTAGTAAACCTATTGCTGATGATTGTCATAGTGGTGATCTATCTATCTAATCGAATCTGTTTTGCATTAGTTCATAAAACAAAAAAAGAAACGACGAACAAAGCAAAACAACTACTTCTTTTTTCTGTTCTTCATATGTATTCTTTTTTCTCGTGTATTAGATAGACAGATATAGCATATAAAGAAATGAGTAGGTGGAATATGAGATGGTGGATATCACCATCTTCTGCTTTGTGTGAATATACGGAAGTTACAGCTCTTATGATTGGGATGGCAAGAAAAAAGGAGGAGAAGAAGAACAGGAATACATATGCATTTGCTTATTGTCGCTGTTGTATACTACACATATATAGACATAGTGACCGATTGTGGGTAGTCGCATAGTCATGATATTCAATTTTGTGCTTCTTTAGTATACATAAAGTGGGCTTGATTATGTCCAGTACAATTGAGAGTGAGAGAGAGAGAGGGGTGTAGGTCAATGTCATCATCAAAACTGGTAAGAATACATAACGATTATGTCGTTATTTCTTATCGTTCTGTTTCTTTTTTCTTCTCGTCTTTTTTTGTATTCATCAATTCAATTTTGTGAACTTTAGTCGGTAGATTTTTTTTCTTCTTCACATATAGGTGATGTAAGTAAGTATGTCGCTTACGCTACTCATACATTCTTTCTTTTTTTTGTCTACATCTGGAAGTATGTGTAGGTAAAGCATTAACATAGACAGTCGATCGCTATAAGCATTGTCTTATCGTACGGGCGTACTCAATGATTGCCCATTTGGATGTTATACAGCAGAAGTTCACTTCTTTCTTTTCTGTTATGCGTAATCATATTGACTTGCATATACACATCTTGCCGTCATTCTGTAATAAACAGCATCTCCAACCTCGTTCTCATTTGCTGATATATTCTATCCTCAACAGCCTTTAAATTAAACTAGATTCTTTTCTTTTTTTATTGCTATGAATTGTATTTTCTTAATAAAACTATCGACATTGATATCTAATAAGTTTTCAAATGATGTAAATATGACCGTTTTTTGTACAATATATGCCAATCATATAAAGAAAAAAAAAACATTACTCTTAAAACGACTCTTTTTTATACTCAACATGAAGATCAAATTTCTTGTCTCAAATATCTAATTGCACCATTTTTTTTCAAAACAGTTTTTATTTTTCAGATGCCAGATACAGTTAAAACTAATCAACTTCCATTACGTACAACAACAAATAGTCGTTGGCCAAGGAAATGGGCAACAATTGGTGGACGTGGTACATCATCATCATCAACAACAATGATTCCAACAATGGATTCTGAATTAAATGAAAACACTTCGAAAAAAACTAATAATCATAATAATAATAATAATCATCATCATTCAACATCTTTATTACGTCAATCATCAACAATAAGTCGAACAAATGATAGACCAACAATATTTAATGAAAATACTGATCAAACATTAAAAAAGTCTCGTTCATTAATGGATGTATTACGTTCAAAACTACATTCTCCAGCTGTACTCCGTCGTTTTCGTTCAAAATCACGTGAAAGTACAAAACAGACTGTAACAGAAATCAATGGACATACAACAACCAATGAACAAACAGAAATAAAACAATCAAATAATGAACAAACACCAACAATACCAACAACACCAACAACAAGAAAATCACGAAAACGTGATCCATCACCAATAAAACGTTTTACTAATCGTCTTTCACAATTAACACGACATCAAAGAACAAAATCAAATGAAAGACAACGTAATTATGTCGTTTGAAAAATTCTTATCAAATATTTAGTTTTGTTTTAGAACAATCACCATCAAAATCAATTATAAATGATTTAAATAATAATAATAATAATAATGAAACAAAACAATCTTCAACATCAATACATAATCAAGATAAAATTGATCATATAAATGCATGTTATGATGAAATTCGTGCTAAATATTTTAATGATAATGATATAAAAAAACAAAATACATTAAATAATGAAAATGATTCATCATTTAATAATGATTTTTTAAATAACTTTCAACGTACTACGTTACCATTACCATCCGATGATCCATTACTTCAAGCACGTAAACAATCAAATATTAAATTAAATTGTATGTTAAGTGGTTATACATTAACAAAATCATTTGCTAATCATGAAAAATTATTTGATCAAAATGATTTATTTAAATATAATCATTATTATGATGTTGGAAAAAGACAATATGATTGGAATTTTACTAATAATAATAATAGAATATTTTTTAGTATGAGAACAAAACCAATTAGTAAAAGTATTGATAGTTTTAGACATATGAATACAAATGGTATATGAAGAAAAAAATATATTTCAACTTGTTTTTATTTGATATTATATTTATATTTTAGATAAACAAGTATCAGTAAGATTGGAAAAAATTAATGTTATTAATAATGATTCATTATTAGGTAATATTTATCGTTTGGGAATTATGTATTCATAGTATGAGAAAAATCATTTTACGCTGTCTTTGTAGTACACATGTTAAACTCGTTTGAATTACATCATTCGATGACAAGGACGTATCGAGATATAAAAAATGAGGATTGTTTCCCCTTGCCCAAGGAGAAAGAGAGAAGTACAGATTGAGTAATTTTCTGGATGGTGAAAATTAGTTTTAATATCCTGCTGACAACATGCTGAATCAATCAATGAATCTTTTCTTGTTATTAATCTCAATCAGTTTTTCTTTTGTAAACTAAACACAAAATTGATCCTATGTAATAGTTTCTTTTTTAGCAATTCATTCATTTTTATAAGTTACTATAATTAAAAAAAAACATAATTCGCTTCATTAAAAACCTTTTCTAATACTAATCACGTGTGAAATTCTTCATTTAACGTTGGTCATCTCGAAGTCTAGATCCATTCGTCCATGAATTATTCTAAAAGAAACCTAATAAATCTCTTACATAATCTTATCAATTAATACATCATTTAGTTCAAAGAGAAAATAATGAAAATCTTACACGAATATTACCCGATGACAATGAACTTGTCATTCGTGAAGACAGCGACTTAATAGACTCAGAAAAAAACATATTACATAATTTATCAAATGTTCATGTTACATCAACAATTCCAATTACTGTAAAAACATTTGCTTCAACTTCTTCCAATCAATCTAATAAAACTAATACAATTTCAAATGAACATTCGATTGAAGAAAATGATGAAGAATTTGAACGAAATTTTTTGCGTGCAGTTAATCGAGCACTTGGTGTTGTTAATAAAGATAAAAATGAATTAACACAACCAATTTATGATATACCAAAAGAAACAGATGAATCTAATATGAATCTTATTCAAATGACTGAACGAGCACTTTCATCACTTAATAATTCAACATTATTTACGGTAGAAAAAAAAATAAAATTTGTTTTTCATATAAAATATAAAATTTTTTTCTTCTAGAATGATGATCAAAAAATCGGTAAGATATACTACTAAGAATATAATTGAAAATGATTTAATATTTAGAACAAATAGATAATAGTATAGAATTAACAAATGTTGAATTAGATAATCATAATAATGAATCTTCAAATATAGAAGAAATATCAACAATTATTAATGAAAATCAACAAGAAACAACTAATGATAATATCATTAATGATGAACATATTTTCTCAGTTATTGATGACTTAATACGAAAAACTGAAGATATATTATTTCAAGAATTCAAGGTAAGCTCAATAAATGACTAACATGATTATAATCACAATGTTTACACTTCGATCAACATCATTTGTATGCACGTGTTATCTATGATGATGGACTAGTGTTTTTTTTTATTCTATTGATTTCTTCTTTCTTTGCCTGATGGTCAATGTTAATATCAGCATTTTGTATCTTCTGTTCTTTTGCCAGATTATTGTGTGTCTGTGTGTGTGTGTATTCATTCTTTGTTTTCGTGTGCTTCTTTTGTTTTATTTTAATATTCTCCTTGAACTAATCAACACGAACTTGATCACGCATAAATGGCTTCGCTTTTGTTTTTTATTTGAGTTCATCGTTTACTAATAAAAATAACGGCAAGCGAAAAAGTATGAGTCTGGAATTATTTTGATTATCTTTTGTTATAAATGATTGGTCTTTATAGTTATTAGTGATAGGAAACAACAAAAAAAAGAATTCCAAGATAAAAAAAAATAATCTAACAGATGAATTTTAATCATTTCTTTATCTAAGATGAGTATTAGATCTGTGAATGCATCTCTATGATCTAGTTCATTTTGTTTTGTCAAGGGAAAATAACTTTTTCTTCCTCTCTAAGGATTGAATCAGATATTCTTTTTTTTCTCTTGTTTATTAAGATAAAAGATTTTTCATTCGTTCGTTCTGGTTTGATGATGTCAAGTATGTTATAGTAGAATAGAAAATGCGAAGTGCTGATAGTGACTCATATTTTCTAGCTTTGTTTTTTTTCTCTCTTCTTTTTTTTTTTCTTAAATCAAAGCACGCACATCACTATCGAATAAGCCTATCCAGTTCTTTCGAGAAAGTAAGTCTACATAATAATAATTTCGATTGTAGCCACGTCATCAGTTTATTTTCTTTCTCGCGTTCATTTCATCACAACAGTGACTACATCTTTCTTTTCATTAGTTATTATTGTACGCTTGTCCTTTTTTTGGCTGACAGAATGGTAAGCAGTAACAAAATTTCCTGTTCTTTGCAAATATATTAATCTTATTTTTCCTGTTGAAAACAAATTCAATTGATCAATTTATTTGTATATAAAGTTGCAACAATAAATCGGGTCGTTTCTTTTTCCTCATAAACGCTCTTTCTTTTTCTTTTGCAATATGTCGAAATCGAGCACAAATAGGGTGTGTGTTTGTTTGTTTGTGCAGAAGTTTTTTTTAACATGTTTATTTATTTATATAAATATTTTTCGTATTTAGAATGGCCGGACATTTTTGGCCAAATTGGATGATGAAGAAAAAATAATAAAATCAAAAGCAGATGCTTATAATAAATTACTTCAAACAGATGATAATCGATTAAATGAAGATGGTGAGTTTATATTTATATAGAAAGAAAAACAAGAATTTTTATTATTAATTTTAGTTCGTACTGATATTAATGCTGTTATTGGTGAAGTTAATTTATTATTAAAAGGGAAACTTAAACAATTTCGCGGTTTATGCGAAAGAAATGTGGTATGTTAATCTTAAATTTGTTTGAATATTTTATTGTAATAATAATTTTCTTTAGGCAAAATCTAATACTGGTGGACCAATACCACTTGACAGTGATCTTGAAGGTTTTTGGGATATAACATATCCACTTATTGATAAAGTTAAAGAGAAATTTGCTAAACTTGATGTACGCAAAGCTAAACAATGGGCTCCGATTGAAGAATATGATCCGAATGATGGTATTTTATTTTTATTTTTTAAATATATATATATATATTGAGTTTAAAATTATTATTATTATTTATTACGTAGTTAATAATCGTCCTCGTGTAATCGATGATCGTCTTAAACAACTTCAACCTCAACAAAATAAATCATCGAAAATTCCGACAACAAAAGCAGCAAATGATGATTTAAAAAAATTAATTCAAGAACGACGAAAAGCAGCTGCTAATGCAACAAATCAAAATCATGATATTGAAATATTCGTTGCACATAAATAAATTCAAAATAAAAAGAAAAACTTTTTCGCTTATTGTGCAATATATACATATATATATCATTATCTTTTCAAAAAAAGACAAATTTTACTCATGTGTGCTTGTGTTTGTGTGCGTTTGTCTGTCTCTTTTATTTTTCTATTTGTTCTACAAACAATGAAAATAAAAAAAAAAGCTTAATTAATACCTTTAACTAACATTATACGATTTGTTTTTTAAGAAAAAAAAAACAAGGACATAACTAAGTGGTTACTATGAGAATAAATTTTTTTCTTGACATTCACTATAATAAAATAAAGAAAATTGCTTTTTCTACGTAGTTTTTTTTTTCTTGTTTTGTAGTTAATTGAGTAAAATCATGAAACAATCTAATACTTCATAATCTCAAATAAATTGTTGTTACAACTCTTCGAAAAAATTTTTCTCATGATAATAATAATAATAATAATCATGACTTCTTTATTTAATAATTAAGTCGAATTCTAAAAGAAGGCCTTCAAATAGTCTATTATGCATGTCAACTAATAAAAACTTCTGATATTGATTAATGGTTCTGAAGGTATTGCTGGAAATGAGAAAATCCCATTATTTTATTCATATCTGAGTGTAGTTATATTTACGTTGGTAAGCTCTTTTTTGTACCATTATTATTCCATCGATCAAAGAACTTCAGAAGATTAATTATTTCATGTCTAAACTATGCATTCACACCATGTGGGGGTCATCCTGATATGTGTTTTCGACAAATCAAAGGGATTTTTGTTAATGCCCTTTCTCTTTTTTGCTAATTTTTTGCAAGCTCGCCGTATGTGTTTTCTCTTTCATCAAAACAATAGTTACAAGAAACCTAGTACAATGTTTACCACTATTGTCATATATCTATTTCTCAAATGCTAGAGATTGTCGATGTATGTCTTTTTCTCGTTATAAATAAACATTAGTAATGGAAGATTATGCCTTCATTCTTTTATTAGAATAACTGGTGTACAACAATCGAATCATTAGTTTCTTGCTCTTCGCAGTAGCTGATCTTTCTTTTCTCTGTTCATATATCTGTACCAGTAAGAATAACTTTCTCGTTCACATAATATTACTACAATATTTGAATAGAAATACATATCTTGTATATCAAATTTTTGATCTATTATCTCAGTTTTATCAATGTTCAGTTTATTTACTGTAATTATTCTGTGTCAGGTAATTTTGATTCTATTTTGAAGCTATTTTGAATATAATTTTTATTATTTTTGGCCTATGTACTTACAAATAATCATAGGTTCATATAAAGATAGCATAGAAAGCATTATCTTCTAATTTTTCATGTTTTCATAATGTGTGATTGTATTAATAAATAAAGAATGAATTGTTTATATAACATGTCGTTGGGCGATTCCAATTCTTTTATTTATATGTTTTGATGTTGTAATCAAACAGCTTAATCTTATATGTTTAGCTCGAAGCCTATGACGATATACAAACTTGACAATTATCTTTGTTTGTATGTTATAGGGAATATCGATAAATGCTTTCACTGAAGCCAAATCTCGTGTAAGTTGAAAGAAAATAAACATTGTTAAAACTTGTTGTTTTTTCTTGTCTATTAGACGTACCTCCCTTCATGTCGATGTGAGAAGGTATAAGTTAATAAAAAACAAAACAAAACAAAACATTTCAATTATTTCATTTTAAGGGTGAACGTGGTGAAAAAGGTGATTCAGGTATTTGCCCAGAAAGTAAGATCAATTAATATCTCATTCAATTTTTGAAATAGTTGATCTATAGCTTGTATTTCGAGAGAAAATTTACATACAAATGATTGTCTTGGCTCTCACATACAGTTACAACATCTTGCTCAATCAATTCGTCAATTAATTATCGATACAAAAGTATAATAACTTTCCATATGTGAAAATAATAACATAACTTTATTACAGCAAATAGCCAATCAAAATGCTCGACAGACTTCTTGTACATGTTTCGCATCATCATCAATAACAATAACAACCACAGTGTCAACAAGATTAAATCAATTTCCTATTGACTATAATATGGTATAAATAATAAAAAAAGATACAAGCAAACTATGATGTTTATGATTGTATTTTAGTACATGCGATTGAAAGGAGACAAAGGTGATAAAGGTGATGCTGGTACATCTTGTATATCAAACTGTCAACAATCGACACAAGTTTGCATTATTTCAGTTTGATTAATGAAATAATTATCTATTTTATAGTTAAATATACGAGTATTTCCGACAATAAAAGCAGCAATGGATGCATATCATGATTATCCGGATCATACATATGTTCATATTGTTAATGAACATGGTCGTTTACAAAGTGTGCTTATTCGAATTCATCGAAGATTAGTACCATTAGGATTAGAGACTGAAGTATAACGTTTTAAATAAGTTTACTTAATTTAGTTATTTACTTTCTAGCATGCTATTCCTTTACGAGAACAAGTATTACCAACAACAGTATCTATTCCGAAACCAGTAGGAATTCGTTTTCTTTTTTTGTAAATATAAAACTATGGAGCATTATTGAAATTTTTCTAGAAATGCACAATTACACTTCCATGTTCAAGAGTAAGTATTTCCATTTATTGTTCAACATAGGAGAGAAATTCTTCAATTGCTCAATCACTTTGAATCGGAACTATGTGCATTCTGTAGATCCAAGTGAATCATGAATATTTTGAAAATAGTTGTCGTATTTAGCTTATTGCTCCAGAGATACTACACTAGTAGCGTATTGTTTCAGTAGAGACCATGATAACAGAAAAATCGATTTTTCAATTTACACTTGAAACTTTGCATAGAGACAGGTCTTAATGAGAATAGGTTTTTCTTGTATATGTTTCAAATGTTGTTGCTATTGCTCTCCTAAGATACAATTGCAGTAATAATGTATCTGTTACATCATTCATATATATCAGCAGATTTGATGTCCTTATTTCAAGATAGAAGCAAATCAAAAAATCTAAAACTATTCTCGTAACGGCCGGTGTCTATGTAAATTTTCAACTCAAAACTCGAAAAATCAGTTTTTCTGTTACAACGACATTGGTTCAAAGAATACTGTAAAAAGTTTAATATCTCCACAGCAATAAGCCAAGGACATGAATACTCTTTCGAGTATTCATAGCTCATTTGAATCTACATGATGCATATAACCGCGACTTCAAATCAATTGAAGGATATTTCTCATTAGATAATAAATGTATATAAATTTTAGCTTCACATATTTGCATTGGGACCTCATACACGTAGAATGTGTAGTCCAAATCGTCCAAATAAATTTTGTTCAAAACTATCTGATTATGATGGTTTATGTGAACGTGTCTCGGAACATCATCGTTTAAAAGGTTTTTATCGAGCATTTATGTCATCAAGTACACAATGGTTAGCAAATTTATTTGATGGTGTTTGTATGAATGCAAAAATTATTAATATGAATGTAAGTTTTTGTTGTTGACATCTTTTTTTTTGTTTCTTTAAATTTTTTATATTCATAAACTTCTTTTTTTAATTGTGAAGGGACAAATTTTGTTTGATACATTTGAAGAAATTTTTGAACGAAAACCACCAAAAAGTGTAATTTTGGATGTAAAAGGATGTAAACCAGAGTGAGTTTTGATGTTTTTATTAAAGACATTTTGAATATAAATCAATGCAGACAAATCGAGAAAATTCTTTTAATATTTAGTAAAGGTCATTGTGTCGGATCAATTTTTGTTCACTTATATCTTTAATACTAATGTTATTTGCATGTTCAAACATGTAAAAGATGAAGTATTTTGATCAATACTGATTGAGAAGCTTTTCATTAGTCAATCGTCTAGTTAAGTTCTGTCTCTATGAGAAAATTTTCTTTCGTATGAGTATTAACTCTTGTTACTGTTTAATTTTTTTTGTATGGTACTGTTCGTTTCGGTCATACTTCATTATCCATGTTGATCGTTCGAATATCTCTTGCTTCTATGTTTTATAGATTTGATTATTGGTGGCATGGTAGCCTTCCCAATGGTACAGCATCAAGCAATACTTGTAATTATGAAATATTTCTCTCTTTCTTAACTCATTTTTCTTTTTCTTTTTTAATTAGGCCTCGATTGGAGTCGTAAAAATTCAAGTATATCCGGTATTGCAAGTCGTTTACTAAATGGTATGCATGGTTTATTTCATCATGAATATATGTGGCCTTGTTCAATTAGCGATTCAAATATGGGAATTTTATGTATTGAAACAAATTGTGAGAAACGAAACTATTATAGACACTAAAAACGATTTGTACTTAAACGAAAAGGATTTATTAAACGTATTTGTGTTTGCATATGCCCAAATTGTCTTCTTTGATTTGGATGAAAAAGTGATGTTGTTGTCATATTTACTGATGGTAATACAACAGGTGGTGAACGAAATGGTGTAAAATGCCTTTGAATAATAGGTGGTTGTTGTAATGGAGAAAAATTTTGAAAATGATTTGTTGAACTTCGACTTCTATGACGTTGTTGTTGTTGTTTTTCAAAAGTTCGACATTCTGATTTTGTACGTTGGACACGTGGTTGTTGTTGTTCATGATGTGGATAGATATGATTTTCTGTTATTGTTGTTGGTTGATTAGGTTTTCGACGTTGTGAACGATGAATCTTTGAAGGTGATGGTGGTAGATGAAAATCTTTATGACGATGTTGAGCAAATTTTGATGAATGCATTGATTGAACAAATGGATTCATTGGACGTTGAAAACGTGGTGGTGTTGGTGGTGGAACTGAAAAATGATCATTCATCGGTGGCATATATGAACGTGAACGAGTTTTTGAAAATCCTGGTTGATTGAATTTCTTGATATGAAAAAGAAAACAAAACAATAGTTTTTATTTAATAGCAATTATATTTAAATACCCATTGAAAATTTGGATTTGTTGGTATAGTAAAAGGATTTTTCATCCGAGGATCATTATCTCTAGGAAAAAATCTTTGTTGAAAACGTGGTGGCACTGGTGTGGATGGATATTGACGTGCAAAACTTGATCTTGAAAGTCGTTGTGATAATTTTGGTTCTTCTCGATTATCGATATGTTGTCGACGATATTTCATTTTATTTTTATGACGTCGATGTGAACGTGCTGTTGATACTGATGATATTTGAGAAATTGATGGCGATATATTTTGTGTACGACGATGTTCACGAATTGATGATTGAGAATAATCTTCAAGTGTTGGTTGAGGTACAGATTCCATTGTTGGTGGTGATATTGGTGGAGTAATTATAGATGCTGTAGCTCGTTTTGTTTCAATATTTGCATTATAAACTTGTTGTTGATAAATTTTAGGTTCTTCGTCGGGTTCTTCAATGACAACAACACTAAAAATATCAATTTATTTTTTCTTGTCCAAAAAATAGTTTAAGGATACTGTCTTGCCCAAGTTACTGAAGAATGATTCATCAAAAACATTTGAAGTTTTTTGGACACGTACATATTGATGAACATAGCAAAAATTATCATACATTCAAAAGTCTCAGATGCTATTTTCTATGAAATACTGAAATCATAATGGTTCCAGTTTTCTCTGACATACTATGTTCGAACGGGCTAAAATTTTTCTTTTGGCACTAAACACTCTTTGCAGGTATAGATCTTATTTTTTATCGTTCGAATAGAAAAACCACAATATCGAAAGTACTCTTAAAACTCATGTTCCTTTTTTTAAGAGCTACCAAGAATCAGCAGAACAATATTTTTGTACTCATCTCAAACATCGTATCACCTATATGAATAAAGCTTCAAGGCTATCGGATGTTCAAGGCTGGAGAAGTGCGGAGTGTTTATACAAATTTTTTCATGAAGCAATCGAATCCCAAAATGTACTCCGTAGATAGATACGAATTCAGATTAGACAACGGTCAGATTTTGGTCACGAAATAACAGAACAATGTATTCTTAATCTCTTTCTCATGAGATTAATAATAAAAAATTGTAATTGAAAATCTTACCCTGGCTTTTTGTTATCTGTACAATTACTTTCATCTGTATTAGTACTATTCTGATCCGATGAACAATTATTATATGTTTTTTCGAAATTATGCCTTAAATTTCGAACAAATCTATTTAATTCCTTTTCGTTACTAAATTCTTGTTCAACAAATACACGTTGTTGATCACCATTTGGTCCAATATGAACCTTTGTAAATTGAATCTAAAGAAGAGACAAAAAAAACATAAATAAATAAATAAATAGAAGTAAACATTTCTATTACGGTTATACGATCATCCTTAGTTATAATTGGATCAGTCACAAAGTACGATGTTGATTTATCTCGAAAATGAAAAGCTGATGCTCGACGATTTTGCTGTTGCTGTTGTTGTTGAGCGCGAGGCGTATTTTGTCTCCATCGTTGTTGTTCAAATTGTTGATTACTAGGATCACAGAATGGATGATTTCCTGTTGGTATTGAAGTAAAACCATGATTGAACATTGGAAAACGTTCAAAATCACGTGTAAAATTAAAATTATGTGTACTTTGATTGAGTATAGGACCATTAGGACGATACACGAATGGACGAGATGGCATAAAATGATTTGTTGGACCCCGATTATTAGGAAAAGCTTGTTGACGAGGATAAAATGGTTGCTGAAACATAATTTTTTTTTTGCTTTTGATGATCGATATACTTCGTGTTCACTTTTCTTACTAAGAAGCTAGAGTACACATCATCGAGCAAAAATGGACACCTTCATTAATCATTTTGATGCGTATATACTATATATTCGGTCGTTGGGTTAATGGTTATGTGATGAAAGTGTCAGTATACAAACGAATATCTTCAACAGTATGTGTGTGTGTCTTATTCAATTTTTTTTTTGCTTTCTGTCTCTCTCTTTCTTTTAACCGTCGTAAGTAGGTTGACATCAGTGTCGATTTGTTTTCTATTTCGGGTTTCATATGAGAATGTTGAACAAAAAATTTGTCATGCACGACTGAACATCACATACATATGGATATGTAGAGAAAAAAGCAAAGACAAACCATTCACTATCATCATTATGATAATCATCACATTGGTAAAATGAAGCAGTATGAAAAAAGTAATACGAGAAAAAAATGTTCATTTGATGATGTGTAAAAGGAAAAGAATGTGTCAAATAAAATACAATCAAATACGAATAGCTCATGATAACCAGTCCATTTTGTACTTGACTTGTATGTGCTAGTAGGAAAAAAAAACCTGTTGCGACTTTGATCACATTTATCTACATTATAAATAATACTACCTTGACGATTCGAATGAATAGATTTCAATGATCATCTGATAATTTCAATCGTTTCTTTCTTTATTAGAAGGACAGAAATTTGTTATGATTACCAATTAGATTCGATCTATGATTGCTACTAATCCTGTCATATAAACAAAGCATTTATTGCGTTCTATCATTTGAAAGGTTGTTCTATTTCACTTTCGAAATGAGAAGAATAATCGTACGACTTATGGAAAGAAAATACAGATTAATTCACAATTATCTTCAGAATAATAAGATAAAAAGACATGATTGACCTACAGCACCATTGGTGGACTTTGGCCGCAGGTCATTATCTTATTGATTTGTTGCTGATAGACTTAAGATAGAACAACTTGAATAAAATATATATACGAATTACATGCCTATCGGAGCCGTTGTGTGCACATCGTTCAAACTATACATATGTATTTATTTGAAGATTTATCAATATTTGAAAATTTTGAAATGGTATATATGAATTTTCATGAGTTTATATAAATCATACAAATCTCATCAATTGCTTTGGAACGACTATCATCAAACAACATTTATTTTGCATTAAAAACCAAGTTTTCCTTCACTTAAGTAACGAAAGAACTCATCTAACTGATAATCTCCGTTTGAGTACTCATAGTATAGATAAAAGTCGTAAAAGGGCTCCTGTCATTAGATGTTTCTCCTCGAGTTATAACCATATTACTAAACTTTCGGTCTATTATAGGATATCACAAGAAAAATCGTAACAAAGAGATTTGCCTTGAAAGTCGCTCTAACAATAGCTGTCATGGTTTCTATAAAAGATCTTCAAAAATAATTCACTTATTAGGCATATGATTGTTTAAGAAGAAATCATCCATTTAAACTGACACTTTTAGGGTACTATAAGGACCACGAGAGCCACTGTTAGAGAATTTCAGGGCGAAAATCCTTATTGAGATTTGTTTAAATGATAGACTGCAATCGGCTGAACGTTTCGTAAAATGATCATAATTCGCGAAGAAAGGTCTACTGGCACGAATTCTTCCAGAATTTTTATCTATACTATGAACCCTATCTATGATCAATCAAACAGAGATTATCAAGCGAAAGAGTTCCTTCTTAAGCACAAATACTTAAGTTTTTTTTTGGCAAGTGAAATATATTCAAAGTTTCATGTTTTACTTAATCTTTTTAAAATTTGTAAGTTATCAATATAATGTTACTTGAAACTACATAGTTTTATAATATTTGTCAAAATTAAATTGTAACAAATATCAGTTCTTTATTGCCAACTAATCGATGCTCTTTTTTTTGCGTTCCATCTTTTATTTATATTAATACATCAAATTATCCAGTTCATTTCTAAATTAGCAACTTAGGATGAACATGCCTAATTTTCAAAATTTCGTTTCATATAATAACAGACAAATGTTGACTGCTTCTCATTTATGAGTAATAAGCTTAGCTTATCTCCTATTCAAACAGTATATGCAAAATATTTATACCATGAGATTGTAACTAAACTGAGTAACAACCTCCATGATTAATGACAGTTTAATATTTTATAATAATTATCAAAAATTTCTTATGAATATGCATTTAATAGATATCAGAAAAGAAAATCGAAATATTCGATAGTGAAGATATGATCGTATGTCCATCTAAGCAATTATTTATTTATTGGTTGAACCGTGACCAATCCACAAATTCAGATCAGTCGACGATCGATGTTTTGAGAAATATTGGTTCTTTCTGTTTGCTTTCATCTGTTGTTTTTCTTTCTTTACACGGTACTTTTTTTTACCACATATTAAATTCACATAAAATGGCTCCACCAAAATTTTCTGATCTTAACAAACAAGTTTCTGATATCTTTAATAAAGGCTACTGTATGATATCTATTATTTTTAATTGAATATATATTTATCTTAAATATTTTTCATAGTTTTTAATGTATTCAAACTTGATGTTAAAACTCGTACTGCTAATGGAGTTAATTTTAATGTTATTGGTGAACATAATACTGAAACATCAAAAACAGCTGGTAGTCTCGAAACAAAATATGTTGTTCCTGAATATGGTTTAACATTTTTGGAAAAATGGAATACAGATAATTTACTTAAATGTGAAATAACAGCTGATAATCGATTAGCTGAAGGATTTAAAATTGTATTTGATGCAAGTCTTACACCAAATACCGGGTAAAATAACAAATGTTTCATATATTTTGTTTCGTTTGATAAAAAAAAACACCTTTATAGCAATAGCTACGAGAGAATTCATTTTGGTATGAAAACCCGTCCATTATCCTTAGATATTACATCCCAGAGGTATTTGTTTCGTTTAATATATTCTAAATGGATAAAAATAAAAAGTTAGTTTTATCTTCTCAACAACATATTTACAGCTACACTGCCAAACTTCAGATACGTGTGCGTACACAATTGAAAAAATTACATCTAACGGGATCTTATTCTCATTCGGGAAACAACCGATATTGGTAAAAATATTTTTATTTTGTTCTTTTTTTTTTCTGGAAATAATATAATTAGAGAAAGTTACAAAAATAAAATGCATATCAATGTTATTAAAATGATTTATATTTATATTTTTATTTTAGGAAAAAAACAGCTGAACTTCGTACAGCATATACACATGATCGAGCTCATGTTGAAACAAATGTTGTTTTCGATACTGCTGGTCCAATCCTTAATGGAGCCATTGTTTTGGGTCATCAAGGTTGGTTAGCTGGTTATCAATATGTTTTCAATACAGCACGATCATTATTAACAAAAAATAATTTTGCTGTTGGTTTCAAAGCTAAAGATTTTACTTTATATGCAAATATGTAAGTTCAAAATGCTCATCGTGAACGTGATCATGACATTTAAAATAATTTTTTAAAAAAAAACTAAATTAGGTAGCGTTTTCGGATATGGAAGAGTCAAAGACTTTGATAAGACTACTATGAATTTATTGAAAACAGGTAACGAACAGTATAGACATGGTTAGAGATATGCGGAACTAAGATTATTGACTTCAGTTCCCGCAAGTTCTTTTCTAATGGCTCTGGTTTCGGCCTTGATCTAGAAAAAAACTATTTCAGAATTTATTCGTATTGTCCTATCTTTTCTTGATTTTTGATGTCGAACATATAACTGTTTTAAATAAAAGACAACTAATATATACAAAACCATTTATGTATATGACTGTATCTGTTGTTTGTAAGTCTTCTGATCTTCTTTGTCAGCTATATTAATGAATCTTATGAAAAAAAGAAACAATAGGAGATTGTTATTATTATTCTATTAACATACTTTTATTGTCTTTCTTTTTTTGGTGTAAAATTTTTGCATTATGAAAAATTTTATTAAGTTAATATAGTTTGGGCCAATTTAAAAGAAATCTGTATTTGATAGATTACATTCTATGAAGATTATTGAAATTGAATCTATACAAACTGTTGACAGTCATGTTGCATGATTTTGTAAAAATAAATGATTTTCGAATAAATCGGTGAAAAAATACACCAAAGTTTGGAAAAATAGTTGATTATGAAACATTTTTGAAACTTTTTTCACCTTCTTAGAGTAATGAGAAAATTCTAAAACACTTTAGAAAGTGTTATTATATGAATGACATCAAAGACTTTTAGATTTCGATTCGAATACTTTATTTAGAGATTTTTCGGCTCTTTTGCCACTTCCCTTACAGATTTTAGCTATTGTGTGGTCAACCGTTATGATATACGAAGCCTTTCATACAATGTAACAGTCGATGATCGATAATAACAGCAACATATAGAGAATACTACCACTTTTCAAAACCTTCCTTAAAATTTATATAGCTGGAATAGATTTTTGAATGTTCTTAATAGCACAATTCTTGTACAAAATGCGTGAACGGATCAAGTTCTAATTTTCGGAAATAATAAATATCAGAGTTTCTAAGTTTACTGAAATGCACAGCAATATGTTGAAACCTATTTTAGAAATAATAAAGACATGCAACAGCTTATTTGTCAGTTAATTCAATGATTAGAATAATCATAAAAAAAAGTACAGAAAGAAAAATGGAAAGAAAAAAAAAAGAAACTAAATAAAGAGCGAATGGTGACAAGGCAAATAAAAATTGCGCTTCCGTAAGAATAATGGAAGAAAAAAAGTGCTGTTTAAAATACACAAAATAAACATAGGAGACTAATTCTTTGACGATCGATTAACCTTGAAAATCAATTAATGTTTGGTAGAAATTTTTGCACTTTATGTAAATTATATTACTATAATGAAACTAAAACAGAGATGAGTGCTCATATTTTAGCTTGAAAGAAACTGCATTGATAACCATTTTTTAATAAAAATTTCTTAAATCTACGACTGTCGATAAAAAGGTTCAATTATACTTAGAACTTACAAAAGTAGTGTTGGTTCTAAATAAAAGGCTACAGAATAGATTTATTTTTCAGCAAATATTTGATCTATGATCATAAAAATTCCTTCAGCGTAGATACAATACCTCAATCGAATGATTAGAAGCGTTTTGCTTAATAAATCCTATCCTTGAAATAGAACTTCGGAGAATATTATAATACACGCGACTCGTGAAATAATATGTAGAATATCATAAATATAATACATCCTGCTTCAGTAAAATAAAATCATCTATATGAACATATTCTTAGATATTCTTTTTAAGAACTTTGATATTTTCAAGTATTAATTGATAATCTTTCATTTCGTTGATAAAAAGTGTTGGACAGAAATCTGTATAATACTAGTGATTAGTCGTTCATGCTATTTCTATGTTTTTCGCCTGTTTGCTCTAACAAAAGATACTAAAGAATGTTTTCGTGATACTTTATTACATTGAATTTCATTCGATACATGCTTTTCACGTGATGGTCATTTGTTTCGAATCATCTTAGCCTCTTCATGACTGATAAATATAGAACTCATCCTTTTCTATGAATTAATGAGTTCATTGCATTTTTGTTTTTGCTGTCGATATTCAACAAAATTTAATCGCTAAAGATCGATCCTAATCAATGTTTAGAGTATTGTAGATGAGCCAATGAAGTTTTTAATCAATGATTATTCGAAAAGAACCTTCACTAAACTTGTTAAAGTGTGTTGATCTTATGTAAATGATCATAGCAATTCGCTCAAATATGTCCTCAAGTAAAACCTTTATTACCAATATTCAATAGAATTTTTTCCACAGATGCCATTACTTTTTTTTGCAGTAGTGTTAAATTTGAAACAGGACTTCAATTAATCAAGATCTCTTGAGATATTTCACTATTTGGGCATTTGAGAGACACGTTCTGTATGTGCCTTTCTGTGACGACTTCAAAATACCTAAATATTTGTGTTTAATAATTGATTTTTTAATTTCAAATGTGATATATATTTACATTCGATACGTCTCAAGTATCTGTACTCTGCTATCTCAATTCATCAGGATAAAACTATATTACAATGATTGTACACTCGTTTAAATTGTATTTTAATAAATAAAAGATAGTTTAGAGCAGAAAATATTTATTAAAGATTTGTGTCAATAAATAAACGACACATGAAAAATAAAATGTAAATAACAAAGCATAATTCTTACTTTTAGAAAGAATAATCAAGTAACTCTTTATAAATATCAATATAACGATAAATTTTATGTTCTCTGTCTTAGTTAGCACGTCACTAAAATAAAAGAATATGTTTTATAATGTACAATAAATTACTTTTTATGATATTTTATTTGCTAGGAATGATGGTAATGAAGTTGGTGGTAGTGTTTATCAACGTGTCAATGATCGACTTGAAACTGGTGTACAGTTAGCTTGGACAGCCGGTTCAAATCAAACACGATTTGCACTTGCATCAAAATATCAACTTGATTCTCAAACTGTAGTTGGTGCAAAAGTAAATAATATTTGTCAAGTTGGTCTTTCCTTTCAACAACTTTTACGACCAGGTATAGAATTTTGTCTTTTCTATTAAATTTTTCTATATAATTTAATTGTTTAGGTGTCAAATTGACTTTATCAGCATTGTTTGAAGCTCGTAATTTGAATGCTGGTGGGCATAAAGTTGGTTTCGGACTTGAACTTGATGCATAAATGTACAACCCATTCATTGACATTTTTTTTCCAATGAGACTGTTGTTCTTTGTCCTTTTAATTACCATTCTGTGTAGGTGATCGAACTTTTCTCAATAGGCTATTTTTTAGTCGCAATGGAAAAACATTCATCATTGTTCTCCTGTTCTTTTTTTTTATAACGTACATTCATTTGTCTCATTTGTTTTCTAAAAAAAAACAATAAAAAGACATCGAAAAAAGAAAACAATTGTATGCAATAAAGTTACATGATCAATTCATAGATAATCAATGGAATAGAAATATAAAACCTCTATAAGATATGCCTTATCCAGACGGATCAAAAACACTCTTTCTTGGAAAAATTTTAATTTAATTTTTTTGTAATCTTTAAGTATTCAGTCGAAATTACTTTTTGACTGTACAAGGTGATCTTGTTCTTTTCTGCCACAATTTTTAATCAGAGATAAATCAACACATGTTGACATGACTTGATGTTATTAGTTCTTATTACAAAAGCAGTGAGATGATATAACAAGTACTGCTGTTATTGTCTAATATGATTTTTTTTCTTTTAGGAATGCATCGTTCGTCCATTCTCTTTTTTATGTGTCCCATGATTGTTTATCACAATCCGACACACATGACACATTTTTTTCTTCATTCTGCTCGTGAGTGATAGAATATATGTTGCTCATATTGTATAGATTGTTATTGATCATGAGACGAAAAATAAGCGCTTACTGCTGAGAATAAGGAGAAGCTCATATGAAAATTTTTTTGCTATATTGGTAAGTCAAACGAAACTTAAACAAAAAGAGGAGCAACGATTAGTAGGCCATC
>CAJNOP010000012.1:312962-467266 GCA_905250075.1 Rotaria sp. Silwood1 | reverse complement strand
AATAAATTATCTCTTAAAAGGGTCTTGATATTCCAATGGAATTTAATGAACAAGATGGTTATTGGCGTGCAACACTTGATTTACCTGATGGTACAATTTATTTCATTTCATTCAAGTTTTATTTTTATTTTATTCTTCTATAGGTATTTATCATTATCAATATAAAGTAGTGACAAAATCTTGGTTTGAACCAGAACCAGAACCAGCTTTACCTGAATATAATATTGATGACACTAAAAGTAAAATCTATTCAATTATGTTTTAATTCTTTTTTTAAAAAAGTATTTCTTTTCTTTTATAGCATCAGAAGAAAATGAACAAGCTCGAAAATATCTTCAAAATGAACATGATAAACTAGTTGAAGAAGTAAAAGAACGAAATAGAAAACGAGAAGAAGAAATAACTTTTACAGAAGTTTGGTATACATTTGTTGATCCATATGCAACTGAAGTTGATGAACGTGGTTCAGATGATTCTTTTCGATCAGTTGGTGTACTTATTTTTAAAAATGGTAAGAAGCAAAAAAAACATTGACGTATTGATTTTTTTTCTATTCATTGATACTTCAAGGAAAAAGAATCGTCGATGAATATGAATGGAAATATGATAATCATGTTCCATTAGTTCCAAACGAAAAGCTAATTATCTATGAAATTCATATTGGAGATTTTGCAGAAAAGTTTACAAATATAACAGCTAAAATCGATTATTTTGTTCAATTAGGTATCACAGCAGGTAAACGGATTACAAAGAAACAATAACAAGGCAACATTCCTCAGTGTCCGATCGCCTCCCTCCTATGGAGACTTTATTCACATCGAATCATAAGCTACGGTGAGTTGTATCAAAACCTAAAATCATTCCATTCTCTGAGTCTTCGTTCTTGACAAATCAAATTTTTACTAAACTTTTTTAACAAAGACCTGCAGTTAGTGACCCTTAAGTCCAAAATTTTTGAACCTGGCAGATTCTACCTGTGAACATTTTCAGATCAACATGAAAATTGAATTTCGAGTTTCAACTTGAAACTTTCCGCAAATAAGCCTCTCAATAACATTACTTCATTGCGAAAGTTAAACTAATTTTTGTATGTCCTATTTTGAGATATGAATGACAAAAATTTTCTCATACGAAATGCAATCATCCCTCATATACTGATATATCCGGATGTGAAGCACTAAAATAAGTGAACTACTACTGTTGAGAGTTTTGTTTCTGATAAGTTTGAAGTCGGGACTCGATACTCGATTTGCATAGTGATCTGAGGAGGTACATGGGTTTCAGTTCAGACACTCAGTAAACATTCGATACCTAAAGAACAAAGGCACCGACAATCGAATTATATTAAAATTTGACGTTACTCATCAGAGTCTCTCATCTGAATGAAATCTCGATCAAAAAAACGATTGGACACTTGAGAACGTTCCTTCGTAAGTTGGTATTAATTTTTCCTTTTGCTTTAGTGGAAATTATGCCAGTAAAAGAATTTCCTGGACAAATCGGATGGGGTTATACACCAAGATATCATTTTGCAATTCAAAGTACATACGGAACAAGTGCTGACCTGAAAGAAATGATTGATGCATTTCATAAAAATGGAATTCGAGTTATTATGGATGGTGTTTATAATCATGTAAGTAAAAATATGACTTTTACAAATCTTTAGATATTACTAAAAAAAATTTAGAAGTTTTCAGAAAAAAGACTTCTAAATTATCTTTAGAATTCTAGAATAAGAAATAGATTTATGTCTTAGATTTTCTAATAAATAAAATTTCAGAAAATGTAATCATCTTTTTGTTTTCGGTTAAATATAGATACTGTACAACCAATTGATCGCATGTAAAGTCTTAATATATTATTTTGAATCAATTTAATTGTTTCAAGGAATATGTCCTTGCAATTTTTCTCCATTCTTGTTGAATATAACATATTGAATAACTATTGCTAAGAGTGAAAACAAAATCAGTAATAGATTTTTCTGTTAAATTTTAAAAGCTACATTTCGTTAAAATGCTTGTTAAATTGAGATTTTAGAAAATAATACTTTCTTATTAAATAGACCATATTTTGATTATTTTCAGTGTGATATTTCTGCACCATATACTGCAATTGATCATGACTATTGGTAAATACGATAAATGAGTTTTTTTTAAAATGTTTCTAAATATTATTTTAAAATAGGTTTCATCATGCACCAAAAGATCCAGTTTGGTGTTGGGGACCAGTAAGTTAGTATTATTATCATTTAGTTATTAAATTTTCTTTTTATTAAAAAAAAAATAAAGGAATGGAATTATGAAAAATACGATGAAAAATATAAGATTTGGCCAGCAAGAAAATATATTGGTGAATCTATTAAATATTTTATTAATGAATTTCATATTGATGGTATATTATTAAAATCATATATCTATATAGATTCAATAAAGTTTTTCTTTCTCCTAGGCATACGTTTTGATGCAGCAACTCAAATAGCTAATGATGAATTTCTTAAAATTCTCGTACAAGAAATAAAACAACAAGCTCGAGAACGGTAACAAATCAATATTTTCTGTTTTACTAAAAAAAAAATCTCATTTCGGTTTTTCTATGTAGTGGTTTCGGAACAGAATTTTATTGTGTTGGTGAATATTTACCTGATGGACCAGAACATGTTATATCTAATGGTGGTCCTATGGATGGTATTTGGCATGATAGTTTCTATTTAAAATTACGTGAATCTATAGCTAATGAATCACCAAAGTTAAATGAACTCAAAGATGTAATTGATGCTCGTCGACAAGGATATAAAAATATTACTGATGTTGTTAATTATCAATCAAATCATGATCATAATCGTTTATTAGTCGATCTTGGTACGCAGAAAAGAAAACTAAATAATTTTATTAGAAGTCGCGTTGTTGAATTTATTGATTTTTGCTTTTGTTTTTGTTTTTTTCTTTAGGCAAAGAACATCAAATATTTGATGAAGAGGCATTTCGTCGTGTACGTATGGCATTGACAATTCAAGCAACATCATTTGGTCTGATGATGATTTGGATGGGTGCAGAAATTGGTGAATATAAAGAAAAAACACCAGGTGTAGCAAAAATTGATTGGTCATTAATTGAAGATCGAGAAGATAATTCAAATGCTATTAATAAAGAACAACTACAATTTTATAAAGATGTTATTCAATTACAAAAATTAAATTCAGCTTTTACAAGTCCAAATATTGAATTTATATTTGAAAATGAAAATGATTTTATCTTAGCTTGGCATCGATGGAATCCACCTATTTATGATACACATAATCAGGGTGATCATGTTATTATTATTTGTAATTGGTCACCAATAACATATGAGAAATATGAAATATTGAATATTCCACGTAATGGTAAATGGTATGAATGGCTTAATAATGATAAAGAATATATAATCGAACATAATAAATTAATTATTGAAGATTTTAAAGATCATTCAACTAGAATTTTTGTATATCAAGTGAAAAGAAGTATAGAAGAAACACTTGTATCGAATTGAATTTATTCGTTTATTCTATTGAAAATATTGTTTATGTGTATGTTTTAAAAGATAATGATAGATATCTTATGACAATCTTTTTGTTGTCTGTCTTTTGTATATGTTGTGAACTTATGATTTTTTTATTATGTGCGAAGGGCGAGTCAACGTTTGTTTTTTTTAACCTCAAAGGATTGTGATTCTTAACGACGTAGATAATACATTTTATATAAAATGATAGCTTGTTTAAAGTTCATAGATACTTCGAAGCAATATCTTTAACAGACACTTTTTTTCATCATAGCTCAAAACTTCCGTAGATGCGATACAAAAGCTATAATCATAATCGCTGTGGAATTAAACTGTAAACCATGGTATAGCTATTGTTGATAATTACAGGAAAATTATTTTATTCTATATATTTTGAGAACTCTGCTTTTAGTTAATGTTTCATAAATGCAATAAAGAATTAGTTAATGTATTACAATGAGCTCATTATTGATATACTGTCTGTAATCGTATATCAACAACAACGCCTGTTATGATTCGTGGAATGGGTGCAAATTTCACACTATCTCTCTAACAATCAGAAATGTTTGCGATTTTTCACTATTTAATTTTTGTGGCTGAATATTCATGGAAATATCCAAAGATATTCTTGCAATTTTACACAATTCCATATTTGAAATGTTCATAATCATACTATAGATTATCAATTCAACTCAAAAATCGTATTTTCAAGACGTTTTCGTATTATATGAAAAAATTATTGTTTTTATTTTTTATCAATGTCGATATATAAGTTTATATTTATTGTCAAATAAAAGAACATAGAATTACTGTCCAGTTGATATGTAAAATAGATTGGCGCCTCAAAATTGAATAATTTCATCATGTTTTATGCAGAATTCATCCTTTTTTCCAATTTCTAATACAACACTATCTACCGATCGAAGACATTTTATTCATATTCATTCAAAAATCATCTCGATTATTGGTATTCTTCTTATACCAATTGTTCTTATATGTTTAACTATAATGTATTATTTTTATAAACGACATCTAAAAACTAAATATCATCAAGAAACAGAACGAAATATTATTCTAGATAATGAACAAACATCGTCTATTGATCGTTATACTAGTATTGAAATAAATGAAAATGATTCTACAGTTAAATATCAATTTATGCAATAAAACAGTTAAATTTTATTTTGATGATGAAGATTTGGAAATAGGAAAACCAGAACAAACAACAGGACTTTGTGTACCATGTTCTAAACAACATTGTTTTAGTTGGTCCAAGATTTTGTCACATTTCTCTGGATTGTATGTATGTTCTAGAAAGTTTTGTTTGTTTGTTTTTTTTCAATGAGTTAAATCTTTAGTATTATAGTTTTCTTACTATTAAGACATGTCTGTAAATCACAAGCAAATTTTTGACAAAATTCTGTTTGTTGATCGTTGTCTTTATTCATAATGTTTGTATTTCTATGTAGGTTATTGAGAATCAAATTGAGTGTTCGAACGAATAAATAAAAAAATAAATCAAGATATTTTATTGGTGAGAATCATCTTATAAAGTTTCAATAGATGACACTGTCTTGTTTTGGATTTTCCATGTAACTTTGAATGAAAACACGACAATACATGTCAATTAAGAATTCCTAAGAACAAAAAATTAATCTCTTTATTATCTTAAAACAAAAATAATTATTTACATGGATTTTGATTTTAGAGAAAAGATAATCATCAATGAGAAAACTTTATTGAGTTGAGAAAAGAAACGTATGTTCAATAGATGATTTCAAATCATAAGAGAAAAATAAGGACATGTCAGTTAATGAGATACGTGCTTATGTTTTGCTCATATATTTTTTTAAAAAAATTATAGAACGTTTTCTTATCACTATAATGACCCATAAAATAATCGAGATAAGAGTTTTTTTTTTATATATACATCGTAAAATGTGTCTGTTTGATCCGATGAATATTCAGTATTGTGTATTGTTTTACAGTTTCACTGTAAATTTCAGTCTATTATTTTCAAATATTTAACCCAAAGATTGAAATGAACTTTATTTTTCTTGTTCTTTTCTTATTTTGATACTCAAAATAGAATAATTTCTGATACTCAAAATAGAATAATTTTTGATAGAAATTCTCGAAAATAATTCATTCAATTCAACTACCACTTTCAATAACCTTCAAGTATTTCTTTTCCTGACAGCTATAAAAGAAAATATCATTGTTATTGATGTCGAATTTTTTTGATTTTTATTCTTATTTTTTTTTCTTCAATTAATTGTCAATCTTTAGTTAAATCCGTTAACAGTTGAACGGCTTCATAATCAACAGTTTTCTTTTTTTTCTTATGCTACACCACTGTTCTCCGACACTTGTCAGTCACCATTAAAAGCAATAGAGTTATAAGATTTTTGGTAAAAAAATAATTCAACTACAATTTCTCATCAATAAAAAAAAAATATCATCATAGTGACCTGTCACACTATAACATAATCGAAAAATAAAGTAATATAATCGATTCTATTCGGCATTTACTTTTACTATCAAAAAAATAGAAGAAGAAGAAGAAGAAGAAGAGGAAGCATGACAACAACATTAATTATTGAACGTAGTAATAATCACAGATGTTCATTCCCATTGGAAGAAACACAATCAACATACAAAAAATCTTATTTTAAATTCTATCAACATAAATTACGACAATTATTGACAGAAAATCGATATCGTCAAGAACATTATATTAAATATTCCAAAAAAAATCGAGTAAAAACTCAATTCAATCATAAACTATTACATAAAGAATATATGAATCATATAGGACAAACTATGAAAATGCGATTACAAAATGATAACTATGGAAAAAAACCGACTAGTGTTTTATCAATTGCTAATCGGCGTAATCATGCTACTGTTTCGGTTACTATTACATCAACGAGTATTTCAACAACAAATACAATCATATCAACAGAATTCGCACCAAAATCTATTTTAAAAACTAAACAACCATCATCGTAAGTAATTTTTATACAAAAAAATAAAAAATACAAAAACAAAAATCGTTTGGATTTATGATGAAAAGAAATTATTGATAATATGTTATGAACAGTTTTACGATAACATTTTTCCTAACGAAAACACTTTGAAAATTTATTGAAAAGATTTTATTGTTTTTTAATAGGACTTTACAGCCACAAAAAGTAATATGATTCTTTATTTAATTAAAATTGTCTTTGATATATTTTGAGACTAATTAAATAGATTCGTATCCATTGTGACTAATGTAGGAAGTCATTCGACTTATCATTCTCGTTTGAGTGTTCACAAATCGAACTTTCAGTCAGAGATGAGCACAGGACAAGATTTTCCCTTCTGTCCTGTCGTGCTAGCTATCTCGGTTCTGGAGGGCGGCAGGACAGGACAAAAATTAAAATCTCGTCCTGTCCTACAGGGCAGGACAACAGGATGTCCTGTCCTGTGCTCATCTCTGCTTTCAGTCTGTTACAGAATATTACAAGAAAGATCGCAACAATGAGTTTCAGTTCAAACGAAGGTTTCCATTCTGAGATAACATGTTAACCAAAAATATGTCAATGTCGCACAAGAGCTTCACACATAGACCCATTTTAAGATATCTAATATCTTAAGAAGACATCATCCGTTTTAGATGAATGTTGCAAGTAATCATAAAGACCATGATAGCTACTGTCGAAGAGATTTTCAGACCAAAAGTCCTTGTTGCAATTTTTCTCGTGACATACTAACAGAGGCTGGAAGTTCATAAAAAATGAGCATAATGGGAGAAGACAGTTTTACCAGGTACCAACCATTTCAGGATTTTTATCGATACTATAGGTTCTACCTATGAGCAAAATATGAGATCGGGCCGAGATTAAACTTCTAATGGGTTCTCTCGTATATCAATTTGGAGATAACTATAGGTTAGTAGAATGAATGTTTTTGTTAGTGATCTGATAACAAAATAAATATGGAGAATACGAGAAAGACTCTCAACAAATAAATCCTAAGAATGACTAATGTTGTTAGGGCAAAAACAAAGCAACTTTCTATCATAAACTCCAATAATTATCTTTTAGAAAAAAGTCAATTTTTGTGAAAAACTATCGAAATTAAGATGAATCCATGATTGGATAGCTTGAAGCTTGAACTTTCATAGATGACATAAGTTCTTATTCGACATCTTATTTTTTTTTTGCATAAATTTTTGATAATTTCTGTTATCAGTTGCTTGTTAAATATGAGATGAGAGAATCTGTGTTTTGGATTAAGTTTTGTTGAATATTATATAAAAGAATAATTTTAATAAGTCGAGCACTATTTTTTACAACAGTGAACTGTTCTTTCCTTAATAAGTGAGAGTTTTAAAAAAAAGTCTCTGTCAGACTCTGCATCTTGATGTCCTGCTCTTTCAAATAAAAGAATTAAATATATAGAATGAAGGTCCATGAAAGACTTTGGATTGACAAATGAGCTATTTCTGATTCTTGTTGGTTAAATATTTCTCGAAAACATAATGATATAGAGCTGGAAATTTTATGATTACCTGTCGACTCCAATCGCAACATATTCTGAAAGTTTCATGTGATTTTTATTGTATATGCCCCAAATCGAATTTGGTAGAAAAGACTTTAACAGTACACTCTCCTTTTGACTGTTTCTGGTTCTCAAAGATAGAAAAACCGATCAAAATGACCTTTTTGTTGCAGATACAGCATAAAAGAATAAGGAGATACGTATTCATTAAAGGGTCAAATCTGAACGGAAAAAATTCGCATATAGTTGTCCATAGAAATTCTTTCTGGTAAAATAATAAAACTAAAAATGAACATTCCTATTTATGTTCATTTCAGTCATACAGAGAATTCACTAAAAACATACCTTTCAATATTCTTAATTATTCAGATTATCAAAATCTCAACGTGTATCAAGTGCTCCAACGAATAATGAAAAAGGTCTTCGTAAAAAAGTATTAATAAAACTTCCAACAATCGAAATCAATTGTGCTGATAATGATGATAGTGATGATGATGATCGTTTATCAAAATCTAATGCTTATTCATATACACAAATATCATCATCATCTCAAAATGATAGTTATAACAATCATCAATATGCTCGAAAGTCAGTACTTAATACAATCATGTTACATCTTAATTCAAATACACCACCGGATGTTTCAAAATGGGATTTATATCGTGATTTCGATGATAAATTTTCTGCCAGTATATCTCCAACAGTTTATCGAAATTTTGAACGTATTATTCTTTAATCAATGCATACTGATGTCTTTCTTTTTTATTTTCCTATAAAAAATAAAAAATAAAAAAGTTTTATTTTATATTTTTGGACAATAGAAAGTATTATGTTCAAATAAATGATGTCATTTTCAAAGCTTAATAGCTATTCTTTACTTACATTAACTTTAGATATTTAACGCGATTGATTACATAAAATTAGGATACTTGAGTTGATCCCTCTTTTTACTTTAAGCATGTAAGTACACACAGACAGAAGGGAACGAGAGAAAATGTTTGTCAACTTATTGATGATGATGATGATCGATGTCTCTTTTTCTTGTCCTTATTATACATGTATGTATGTTCAATTGATGTAGCTTCAATTATATTTATGCAACTAATCATATAATTTGTTTTAGTTTTTCTGTTCATAAAATGCCAGTATCAATCGTAATTTTTCTACAAATTTTATTCGTTCTTATTTTAATTATTCATGGTGAAGATACATTTGATTGTACAGGTTATGAAGATGATTCATATCATCCGATATATGATGCTGATGATTGTCGACGTTATTGGCATTGTATTTACGTTAATACTGTTTATATGCATGCAGTAAAACGTGTTTGTCCAGCTGGAACTGAATTTGATGCAACATTAAGAAAATGTGAAACATCAAGTTTAGTAAGTATTGATATAGAATTTTAAATAAAAATATTTCAAAGAAATTTTTCTAGGTGGATTGTAAACCGTCGAAATCACCTCATATGCCAAGAACAACATCGACTACAAAAGCATGGAAATGGAAATATTCAAGATTATTTTCACAAAAATATTGGAAAACAACAATACCATTTTTTATGACAACAAGAAAACATCGTATATTTGATCTAGGTGATTCTTTTGAGAATGATATAACAACAATGATAATGCCAGAATCCGAAACAACTGAACAACTTCAAGTATTACCATTTACACACTATCAATTGACAACTGGTTTTTCTTTCGGACAAGTTAGTAATATCTAAAATTCTTGATTTCTCAAATTATTTATCTTCATCCATATTTAAGCTTTCAAAAGATATTCATGTTCTTCTATCAAAACGTCGTCCATATAAAAATAAATTAGCTGTAGCAAAACTATTCCAACCAGGTGAACCAGAAAATGAAGCAATTGCTTATACATCAACAATAAAACAACGAACAAGACGTACTCGTTATAGTACTCAATCGACTTCAATAGATATAACAACACAATTACCATTAACAACTTTATTCATTACAGCGGAAGCAACAATGCGAACTACTATGTCTACTACATCTACAACTTTTACAGCAACTACAACGAGAGCAACAACTATTACTTCTTCATTTACTTCAACATTAATAACAACAATTATTACTCAACCAGATTCAACAATAAATATCAATCCACAATTCCGTATTGGTGGTCAAAGTCGACGTAATAATATGACTTTATATATTTTGACAAGTGATGAACATAAAATTCGACGATTTTCAATAAATCATACACGTGGTTTCTTAATTAATTGTAATCAATTACGACGTCGTCTTCTTGGTCGTCGTCGATTGCGAGATATTTTTCAAACAACAATAGCAACAACAAATCATGCTCCAATCATAAAAAATTCCTCAACTTCATCAATACAAATATTTCATCATAATATATTGTCATTAACAATGTTATCTTTCTTTTTTTTACAAAAATAATTATAATTACGTAGATATTATATTCCCCCGAAAAAAAAAGAAAAAAAAAAAAGAGTATAAAATGTATATATTTGTTTTTGTTTTTTTTTGGTTTTTCACGAATTATATATCGATTGTAGACAAACGATACCTAGATTAAATAAAAGACTTATTATTAATAAAATACTGTAGATTCAAACTTTTGTTATGATGCTCGAACTTGAATTATTGGTGCTTTTATCATCTGAGTTTGATGAGGACAAGTCAATGTGTCTGATCTATGAGAAAATTTGGCTTTTAATACGAAAAAAAAACCTAAATAAATAGAAATTCTTACCGACTTAAATCCCATAAATGACGTTTAATAAGTTGTTTTTCACATATTTCACATGGAATACGTTGATGTGTACGAGTACGACCTAATTTTCTTGTTGCTGAAAGTGAACGAACAGGCGTAGGTGTTGGTGCTTGTTTAAATAGAGTTTGTTGTTTTGTTGGAATATCATAACCCATAACTGGTTGATTTAAAACTTCATGTAAAATTTTCATTGCGGATTCACGTTCTATGAAATAATTTATTGTTGAAATTTTATTTTTCGAAATGTATCTTAATTACCTTTATCCGTAGCATTTCGAACCCAAGTACCAAAATCATTGCCTCGTATTAAATTATTATTGGTTGGTGTTGTTGATTGTTGTTGAGAACGATAGGCAATCTATTTTAGATGAAATATATGAATTATGTTAAGGTGATTTCACTTACAAATGAATCATTTTTATTCTCAGATGACACTGATGGAAGACGATAAACAAAGCTATCAGGTTTTTTTTCACCATTAGCCTTTAAATTTTTTAAATATTCTTCTTGTGCTATATTAGCAGTTTCAAGTGCTTCAACATATTCATTTGGTAAATCATCTACATCAACTGGTTGTATCATAATTGATGATGCTTCATTTTCTTCTGTTTTATTTTCTTCATCATTAGTCCATGCATTATCTGTTATTTGTGTTGTTTGTATAGGTGGTAATTGTTCATCTTTCGATTCCACAATAATAGATGATGTTAATGGTTTTGAAATATCACTTGTCTGCGCTGGACATGTTTGTGGACGTGGTGGATAATTATCAATCGAAGGATTGTATCGATGTTTTTCAAGACGATGACGTGCAGCACGTAATTCATTTGGTGTTTCTGGAAGATTAAAATCAAGAAAATGTTGTTGATCAGCAGATTTTTGTTGTTGACGTTGTGAGATCGAAGTTTCTGATCGTTGAATTGGTAAACATGTTTTTTGTTGTCGGTCACCAGATAAATTTGTTGCTGATGTTGGTCGAGCAAGTTTTGAAGGAATTTTTAATTGTCCCAAACGTTGTTTGATATCAATTAAATATTGAGGTGTTTTCGGATTTGGATAAGTAAGCCAATGTCGACTATTGTCATTATTTGGATCAGTAATAACCTTTTCTTTTTCTTCTTTAGGAGATCGTCGAGCTTCCAATGATGTTGCTGGACGACATATTTCTTCAAAAACATATGTTGAAATAAATATCATTTTCAAGCATCATAAGTATTGTTAAGGTTTCTCTGGCAGTATTATTACTATTTTTAAGCAAAGAGCGAAAAAGAAACACTACCGATTCATTCTAAAAGTCTTTCTCATAGGCTAATTTAATTAATAATTTTTTTCTTCAAAACTTGAATTTTATCTGCATGTCTAAATGTTTAGTTAAAGTTATAAGATAGTAAACAAATATTTCGTTGTGATTGAAACATAAGAGTATAAGTAAATTTTGAGAGAAAATAAAAATGAAGTAGTGGTTGTACTTGAAATTCTTCTTCTTTTTTTTCTCTTTCTTTTTGAATTATTAAAATTTTCTTGCTTAAAAATTAGTATTTTTCTGTTTTTAATTAAATCATTTTAAGGTGAACTTAAGATTACATCTCAAAAGAACAAAACAAGACTTTAAAATGTATTGTAATAGAATTTTTGTTGAGCACTTAAAAAAACCCTCTTTACCTTCGGCAGCAGCTAGTGCTGTTTGCGAACGCTGTGAGGCTCTTGAACCATAGGTGGCTTCCTGAAAAAGCATAATACCCTTATATTAAATATTATCGACATAATGAATCGACTGACCCTATTAGTTGAAGCAGATCGTTGTTTATTTTCAACAATAGGAACCGAATGGTCTTCAATAATAGTAGGTGCTGTTTTTGATGATGAACAGCGATAAGATATAGGTGTTACTTCTCGATTTTCTTCATTTTTTTTCGTTGGAATAACCCGTTGAATTATTTGTTCTTCATTTGTTGTTGATGACAAACATGAATTTGTTTGTTGTAACTTTTGTTGCTCTTGTTGTTTTCGCAGTTGTCTTTGGTACTGTTGACCATATGCTGAAATCTTTTTATCTTTACTAGTTGATCGATATTTTCGCCATTTAAAGGTATCAGCATATGTTGTAGTTGATGATTTCCATCCAAGTGGATCATGTAATAATGGTTGAAAGATTACAGACGACATATTTGTACGTCTATTGAAAAAATGACAAAGTGAAGAAAAAATTGAAATTCTATTATAAAGAATGAAAAGAAAAAGTTCGAACAAAATATGCAAACGAGAAAAAAAAACTGAAAAAATGAGAAACAAAGGCATTTTCATCCATGTACACATGTATGTGAACTACAAGTTGGTTACCAATGATGCTGGTCGTTATGGATTGGTTTGATGACAAAGTTACTTTTCAACACCCTCAAACGTTTCTACTTCGTTCGTTACTCTTTCGTTTCTGTTAATTGAAAGAGTATTACAATAACAACAACTGTAGAAGTAACAGCCGAAGCATTACTATCAACATTTGAGAGACAACCAAAGAACGCTTTGCACAAGAGCCGATTTTCTTTTTTGTAAATTGACTCTTTATTTCTTGGTGAGACGATGAGGTAGTCGTCTTCGGCTTTGTTTTCATAGCAAGAGAGTAAGTAAACAATGGCAACAAGCAAAAGTAAAATATATACCATTTAATGAAACTATTGAATTTCATATATATATAGACTCTATTACACTTATGAAGATTTTTGCTTCTTACTGCCACTGTAATACGATAAGAAATTTTATTGGTTATTATAAATTCAAGAATGAACTTTCGATATATTTAGTTTTATGACACAGTTCTACTCTTAAAAATATTGACAAACAATAGTAAAAACTCTCGATGAAATTACCTGAAAAAAAAGTAATATTCTCTGTAACCAAATAAAGCTTCAGTTATATATATGAACAAATAATGAAGACCTACATCTTACCATTATTTGTCTATAGATTGTGTTAAAAAGAAAAGAATATTGAATGTCATATCATTCTTTAGCTGTGAATAAAAACTTTCAAGATAATCATTTTTTTTTCACAGTAACATCAAGGTCATGAATCAAATCAAAAGATTCAGACTCAAGTAATTCGAAGAGAAAAAAAAAATCATCTTTCATTTATTTATTGAATAAACATTTTATATTTATAATAAAAGCTAAAAAACATATAGTCTTTTGTTATTTTTTTAACATTCATTTCGATGCCATTGATGAATATTTGTATAAAATCGATGTTCATTTTTATCTTGTATATTAAGTCTCATACATAATTCACACATACGTATTGGTTCAAGATCATATGTTTGATAAAAAATTTGATATTGATTTATCCATTGAAAATAATTTCGATAAAGAAAATAATCATTTGCAATCCTATGTAAATATTTACCTAATTGTTTAGCCGATTTAAAATCTTCAACATGTATAAAAGCTGATTCCGGTATACCTAAATCTAAATATGATTGTTTTCGTGGTCCAAATACAATCGGAATCATTCCATAATGTAGTGCACGCCAAAATTTTTCTGTAATATAATCTGTACAGCTTTGAGATTCAAATGCTAAATAAAAAAGTGCTAAACGAAATTGTTCGACTTCACATTGATCATTTTTATTACATATATTTTTTTCATTATTTATACATGCACCATAGGCGTGTATAGGAAAATAATTTTTTAGTTGTTCATAATATTTAAGACGTTGTTTTGGTTCACAATTCGATACAAACCATAAAGCATGTTTAAAACGATAACGATAATTAGTTAAAATATAATTTTCTAATATAGAATTCGTTATTAAAATACTATGATTTGTTAAAATATAAAGAAAATCTGATGAAAGTATTAAATCTGACTTATATTTGAAATAAATATTTTTATTATCATCATCATTACGAATTATTAATCCGTATGTACCAATAGATATTTCGGAATCTTGTCGAAAACTTAATGTCCAATTAAATTTATATTCATTTAAATGCTCTATTTGACGATTAGCTTCATCTATCCATAATATCCATATATCATTATGAGAACGATGTTTTTGTTTTTCATGCATATCTTCAACCTTTATATCAACATGATGAAAAATATTGGCTCGACGGATATTTTCATAATTAATTGGAGGTTTCTTACAATTCCATAGACAATTTTTATATGGACATTGTGGATGAAAAATATGTGTTGATGAACAAAATTTGGGCCGTTGAAAAACCTGTAGAAGAAGAATAATTTGATTTTTATAGAAAAAAAAAATTCTTACAGGAGTTTCTTCGAATATTTCATATGTTGCTTGTGAAGTATTTTGTATATTTTCTATTACTCTATATTTATATACATTTTTCATGTCTCTTTGATCAATTTTTTCAATTTTTCTTCTATAAATATCATCAAATATATTTGTCCAATTAAGTTCATTTTTCTTTCTTTGTTTTTCAACTAATTCTAATTGTTCAATTCGTTGTTCATTTGTTAATAATTGATCTTGTTTACATAGTTTTTCCCAATATAATATTTCCATTGGACTTTTCTTCAATGTATTATCATGTTTAAAAAATATTTTAATTTCTAATAGAAATAATAATGTAATTAATAAAAAAAAACATCGTACAAGTACGAAACGTAAACGAGATATACGTAAATACATTTAATAATGTCGTATTGTAAACGACAATAATGTTGAATGAATGTTGTTTTTTAGAAAGAATTTCTTTCGACGCTTCATTACCATCATCGGATTTCTAGAAAATAGAATAAAAAAAAACTATATCTCGAAAGAAACAAAGAAAACTAATAACTCAATTAGATATAGAATCAAATAATAATTGACATTTCCGAATATCCTATATTGATATTATCAAAGATATTAGAAAGTCAATCAATAAATAATTATTTCCCTTGATGGTTTTAGTTTGTTGACGTATATGGTTTGAGAAACAACAAAGAACAAAAAAAAAATCAATCTCAGCTGTCAACACAATGTCATATTGATTTTGTAACAACTGGCAAACATTTTGATCGAATAATAAATCTGCTAAGATCTAAATTCTTTTGTTTTTATTATTATTATGATAATGATGATTATAAAAACAAATTATTAAAAGCAAGAAAAATAATACTAGGATTAACGTTACTTAATTTTTTATTAATAATATGAGGAAAGATTAGAAAAGGCAGCTTACCTTTCATTCATGTATAGTATTCTATTTTCATTCTTATATTTTTTTTTTATACTTCTTAAATATTCTGTTTCATTTACATACATAAAATTGTTTCTATTTTTCTAAAACATTTGTTACTCGTACACATTAGCTATAATAAAAGCTTGATTGCGTCATGAACAATACATAAATTTATTCGTTTGGTTGGCATAGAAAATAATGAATAGTAATAGCATGGAATATATATATATATGTATGCGATAGCACGTAGTAAAATTTTTAACAATGATCATAATGACAAGATATTTGATCGAGAGATAATTCTGTCATTTTTTTAATGTCCTCTTTTATACTATATAGATAGCGGCGTGAATAGAATAGAATAAGAAAAACGTGCTGTCTGTCGCTTCCGAATAAAAATCCTGTTCTTTCTTTCTCGTACATGCTTTCTTTCTCTAACTATGTTGACTGGTTCTTCTTTGGGAAGCGTAAGCGATTGAAGACGGGACGTAGATGCATACGGAAGATGTCCTAGATAGAACAATTATATCTATCTTTCTTTATAAGGACTCCATCGAACGAGGAGAAAAAGAACGAAAGAGAAAAAAAGAGACTGATAGAAGAAAAAGAAGAAAGTGAACTACAATTACACTGACTTGTCATGCTAAACAAAGATGAATGATGATGATCGACAAATTGTTCTGGTAACACGATACAAAAATGAAAAACAAGAATCTTTCTTTTTTTATAAATATATCCTTGTTGTGTGAAAATCCTATATAATTTTCTGAGTAATTCCTTTTTGAAAACAACAAGTATTCAATAACTTCTATATTTGCTTCTTATTAATAAAAGTATAAGTCTGTTGAACTTTCTTTTATTAATGATATATTCGATGCTATATTTAGAATAATCAAGATTATAAAGAAGATCACTGATTCACATCAGGAATCCTATATGACATTGCATATATATATATATATATATTATTAATATATTATTTACAACATTAATCATGAGCTATAATATTTTCCTACATTCTATCAGGCACGAAGAATATCTGATAAAGACTTCCAGCTGTGATAATAGCATGATGTCAGATTTTGAATGGATGTTCTTTTTTCAGATCAAGAAAAAGTATAAATGATTTCAAATAAAGGTTAGAATATTTTCACTTTTATATGAAACTGATTGATTTCCTTGAGAATAAATTAATTTTTTCAACTAATATTATATACCAAAAAATAAGGGAAAATACCCCATCTCTAATTTGCGTCATTTTTCTGCAATCACATGATTGCTACAATTGTGCACATACTATATGTCTGTAACCGAACATCTGACTTATTTACAATAAATACTTACTGTTTGTGTTGCTTATTATAGAAATAATTACCTCATCAAAAGACCAGCTAAAAAAAAAAGATATATTTACTGGAGAATATCTTTTCATCTTGTAATGTTTTGATCTCAGCTATTCTTATAAACAAAAGAATATAACAATACCACATGGACAACTTCCACGAATAGAAATACATCATTGCAGAAAATTTCTAGTCCATGATGAATCGCTTCTCTAGTATTGATTTCTTTTTCTGTTGAAAACATTATGTTATATAATTTATTATTTGGATCAATTTTTCACCATATGACAAATAATCATAAATCTTCTATGTTCTTTTTTTCACTTACATCCTATACGATACAATATTTCTTACGGAACACTGAAACTGTCATATTTTGTTAGAAGCAAACTTTAGTGCTATTATATGAGTAAAAGAGAACAAGAACACATTAAAAGCACAATTGAAACTTAATCAGGTTAATTTTTTTGTGTATCGTAAACTATATCTATTGGGATGAATGAATAAAGATTATTTGTGTCGGATGTTTACAAATAATAATTGTAGTAGACATGATACATTATCGTGCCTGGAACAATTATCAATATAATTGAAAACAACAAATAGTTAAAAGATAAATTATAAACATATCGTCTTTCCTTCATTTTTCAATAATGAGAACACTTGTGTTTCTGAGAGAAAAGTTCTTATTATAGAATGTTTCTTATTAAAAACAAGCATGTTTTGACTTTCAAAAGTACCCAGCACACATGATATTTTCTTTGGCCTCATCTATGCCAAACTGAAGCAAATGAATATGTCTGATAAAATAATAAACAATGAATGGCCTGATGGTCTAATGGTATGATTCGCGCTTCGGGTGCGCGAGGTTCCGGTTTCGATCACCGGTCAGGCCCATATTCTCGAGCTTTTTTTCTTTCACATTTAGGAAATTAACTCATTAAAATGATGCGACATAATTTCCGTTCAAAAATTCATCTTCAACCATTGAAGATCAATTTATTTTAATTCAGACAAGAAATGTCTTTTCGATTTTACGTAATTCATTTACAAGAAAAAAAGTCTCAACAATAAATGATTAACAGCGTTTACACATTCTTCCGTCATCTATCTATTCACTACGTATTAAAATGATTAATTGCTATTTTTGTTCCTTTTTTGATTAGTATTCAAAACAACATATACTGAAAAAACTTCGTTAATCTTTCTTTACATTGTATATATATATATATAGCTATGTAAATAACAAGAATACTCAAACAAAGGCTTTTTATACACAGTTTTATTTAGCATTCAGAATTACTACTCAATCATTTTCGTCTATCATAGCATTGATGATGCTTCTTTGTTCTTATTAACAAGAGAACTTCTTCAGCTTGCTCCTTCCGTTTTAATGATTTCTTTGCATAAATATACTACATAATGTTCTAATATATAGTCTAAAAATGGTTTTGGATCCTAGTAATATTCGACTAAGCTATAGGATTTTTAATATGTTTAAGTTCTCAAGATCCCAGATTTTCGAAAAACTCATATATTCAAAATCCAACCAGAAACTTTATGATTATAAAAAACTCAACTAGCCTAATTTCATTAAAAATTTAGTGATTTTAAACAAAGTCTCTTCGAGTTTTGAAGCTTTGAAAAAATGTATTATACGATTCATGGAAATGAGTCTACACATTGAAAGGCTCACATCTCAAAGATTCTTTGTTTAACACTTCTCAATTTTTTTATAAAAGCTAATTTAGCTGAGTTGTCGATATGCACAAAGTTTCACACCTCAATTTGAAAAATATGAGTTTTTCGAAAAGTCGGAGTCTCTGGAAAACAGACATATTTTAAAATTCAATATTCTAGTCAAATATCAATATGAAATTAAATCCTTTTAAGGTATTTACTATAACACTGTTTATTAACGACAGGCGAAAAAATCATTGAAATAGAAATGAAACAACTGAAAAGGTTTCGTCTTATGTGTAGAAACGAATTCAAATTTTTGTAGAAATAAAATAAATTCAGATATATTTTATTATTTTTCAGATTCATTTAAATACTAATAACTGAACATCGCCTATCAATATTTCATTTAACTTAGTCTATAACTTCAATAAGCCTTCCATTGAGAACACTTGTTCTTTGTATATATTCTATTTATCTACTGTTTCAATATTCATATCTTCTATTGAGTTCTTAGCCATTAACAAGTTATCTGTTCTTAGCTCTTTATGACAACCTCGGCTAATACTATCTGCTGTCATAAAAGGCCAAACTCTTCTGTTATTACTCACATGACATATATTTCTAAACAATAATGAGGTATTCTTGTTATACTATTTACATAAAATAATAATGGTGAATGATTAGACCATTATCACAACAGAAAGCAATCATTGATGGTATGTGGCATGTTGTTTATTGATTTGTACCGCAATTATTTAATCGATTGATTTAAATATATCGTCTTTCAAATACGTCATTTGAGCAAGCATTGAACTTAACTCCACAAAGTAGATGACATTCGAGTTTCAATCGACTGAGAAGCATGGTGCGAAGCTATACAAATGTCAATTATCGAAAAAATTGATTTATCATAAAACTCTATTCCTTAAAAGATATTTACATTTTACTGGAATTGCAGTATTTTTTTATCATTGTAAATCAAAAAGGGAACGTTTCTATTAAAAAGCTAATCAAAGTCAAAATGAAACTAAAAAGTAGCCATTGCGAAATTTATTGCTAAGAGAACTCAAATAACAGATATCAACATGTTTCTAATGAAGATTATCCATTAATGGCTTGACCTTTTGCAAGTTTTTTTTAATACTTTCCCAGATGTATGCACCGAATGTCGTTATTTTCCGAGCTTTCGTGGTCGAGATCATTGTGACAGAATATGACAACGTTTGATGTATACGTCGACAGAAACCTAAAAAATAAACTTCTGAAGATCTAGATAAATGCCATGTTTTGTACTTCAATAAAATCGGCACGAAAATGTCACTGTCAATACTTAGGAACAAGTGATTTTATCTATTACAATTTTGGATATAGCTGATGATAGATAATGAGTCAGAGATAAACAATCAATCGATACTATTCGTTAGATATATGCCGATTCGTATTAGCAGAGTTTTCTTAGTAGCGAGTTTCAGCCTGGCTACCTTTTGACTTTGATGATTTGATCGAAATTTAATGTTTCTCACTGTAACGATGGAAACAAACATTTAATTTCAACAGACTAAAAACTACTTCTCTGAGAGAAACCATTATCCGTCTTTTTTGTCTGATCCCGATTTTTCCACTAATCGATATTCGAGGCTTGGCACCATGTGGCGGAGTTGAGTGAAACTCGAACGGTATCTAATCTTTAGTAAATTTTTAATTACTAATTACTAATCGGTAATCAAGAGCATCTGAGTACGGAGAAAATGTTAATCGTGTAAAGCACAGTAATATTTTAATTGATCTGTGACTAAAATCATAGAAAAACAATCTTAATTATTATTGTCCTTTGAATATTGGTCACAATCCAATGCTTTAGCTTTTTCCGTTCCTCAAAATAAATAATAGTAAATAATTCATCTTATACTTATTTTATTAAACCGAGCTGATTATGTAAAAATTTGAGCAAAGAATTTTTTCGTAATCAATTGAAAATTATTGGACAATAACCAGTAAATGTATATGATAGGATTCCACCTAAATATTTTAGAGTAGCTAAGCGAAGTAGACTTGATCCAGTACATAATTTGATTATACATCTATAAAAATCGATAATTATTCTAAAGTTTCATATAATGGAAAATATGATGCAAGATTTTACACTTGAACGCTAGAGACCTTTATTCAGAAGAATTATCAGTAAAAAAACGAGCATTAGCGACATGACAAGAAAAACTTATCGATTTTCATGTCATGTATTTTTTAGTTGAAAAAAACTAACTTGAGACAGCATTTTTGCAAAATAACTAGTACATTCTGTAGAAATATTGTCCCGGTGTAGTTAGAGAGTTATCTTCTAATTACTTTTTCATTAATAATCCGATAAAATAGCCAACATTTTTGCATATGTCTATATTAATAGATATTGCTAAGAAAAATAACCCTTGCAAATAACCTAACTCAAATGAAAGATGAATACATCGGGTTTTGCCTGAAATGACTCATTTAAGAAATGTCAGAAGCGCAAATTTCGAGTGATTTTTGTTTCTCATTCATTTATATATGGTTTGGTAGGATTTGACGAACTCATCACGTATCTATAGTTTTTATTTCGATTTGTTCATCCTCTGAGTGAAACAAATATTAAAAACTCCAATGACTGAGAACATAGCAATGGTAATTGTACACTTGGTTTTTTTTAAACAGAAATTGCCAAATTTTGATTACGTTAATTTTTCAATCTTTATAAAAACATTTTATTCTGATTCAACATAAAAGTCTGAGTAGAAAAATGTTGTTTAATTAGATTTAGAACTAAAAAGTTTAAAAAGATCGTATGGAATATCGATAGCTTTGACATGCCTCATAACAGATATTTGTGCATATTCTTGTCAATCTATCTAGTTTTTTTGTTATAAGAAACAGAAGCAAGTTTCTGATCTGATGAAAGTTGCTAAGTCATGAGCTTCAAAAGCACTTATTTAACTGTTTCTCTAAACTCTCTTTTATTATTGAGAAAAATAAATTTATTTTCATGCTTGGCAATAAGATTAAGTGAAAAGATGAAAAATATGTTCGTCTTTAGCAACTTTTATCATCATAATTCAGTGAAAAAGAGGCCATCCATAGAGGACATCCAGGTAAAAATCTCAATTTTTGAACCTTTCCTTCTCCTGCACGTGCAATTTCTAAAGTTTTTTTTAGAAAGAGTCAGTATGTTCTAATAGTGTACTTTTTGTATCAAGTGACTTAAACACATGATTTATTCGTAGATGATGGGCCATAGAATTTTTATTTTCAAAATGCTACTCAAAGTCATTTTAACTGGAAAATTTCGTGAAAAATGCTTAAAAAACGAGACAAAAATCGTAATCAGTGTTTTTCATGGACGTTCATAATTAATGGTTCCAAATTAAAAAAGATAGTATGTTCACAATTACTGTCAAACACTGCACCAAATCATATATGTTCCAGTTAAAACTGTTTTCGATGAAAAATATACCTTTGGTCCTCTCAAGTCTATTTTTCTAAAATTTATCCCTGGCTTTTCAACGGTGAGTTTTTCACGGAATAAAAGATTTTTAAAACGTATATAATTCGATGCAGTGTTTGATGGTAATTACAAATAAGGTATCTATTTTGATTTTTGACTGAACCATGATCATAAAGGTGATGAAAACGAACATATTTTTCATCTTTTCACCTAATCTTATCGCCAAGCATGAAAATAAATTCATATCTCTCAATAATAAAAGAAAGTTTAGAAAAAAGAAACTAGATAGTGCTTTTGGAGCTCACGACCTGGCAACTCTCATCAGATCAGAAACTTTTATCTCTTGTAACAAAAAAAAACTAGATAGATTGACAAGAATATGCACAAATATCTGTTATGAGGCATGTCAAAGCTATCGATATTCTATACGATCTTTTTAAAATTATTAGTTCTAAACCTAATTAAACAACATTTTTCTACTCAGACTTTTATGTTGAATCAGAATAAAATGTTTTTATAAAGATTGAAAAGTTAATGTAATCAAATTTTGGCAATTTCTGTTTAAAAAAATACCAAGTGTACAATTACCATTGCTATGTTTTCAGTCATTGGAGTTTTTAATATTTATTTCATTCAGAGGATGAGCAAATCGAAATAAAAACTGTATATACGTGATGAGTTCGTCAAATCCTATCAAACCATATATAAATGAATGAGAAACAAAAATCATTCGAATTTTGTACTTCCGTCATCTTACTCTTCTGAATAGTATAGGTTTATTTGTTAATGAATTTTTTTAGTACAACTTCTCCAGCTATTACGAATGTGATGTCATTTTATATCAACACTTATGGATAACTTTTCGTTACACATGATAACACACAATCAACAAGATTGTCTATATATATGCATGCTTCATTGGTTAATTGTGTGTTGTTCTCGGTGCTTTTCTCGACATAATCAATAATTTTCAACTTTATTTACGCGTATTAAATAGCCAAGAGATTTACAATCTTGCTAATCCTTAAAATGATAGAATCAAAATGCATGTTAATAATTGTTAATAAGAATTGTAGTCTACTCAATTCAATATTACTAATTATTCTCTTTTGATTTTTGAAGAAAAAAACATGTCTATGATGAAAGGAAGAAACTAGAGAGTCGAAAAAAATGACAATAATATTAAGTGATTTTTCTTTTTTTATCATACCGATCAAGTTCAACTTCCTCTACTTCTTTTTAATAGTTATCTTCGATCGGAAACGAACTTAGGCTTCATGTTCATTTCCAGTCGAGTGAACTGAACCTGATGACGGCGGGCATCCTTTCACTTAAAAGCGTTTCCTGTGCTTATCAAATAAGAGCACACAAAGTAATTGATTTCTCTATATTCTTGACCTTCACCGGTCGGTTTCTTTTTTTCTTCTCTTTCTCTTTCCTTTGTACTCATCATAATAGTAAATCTTTTTTTTCCCATGTTCTACTAATCACATACACCTTTATGTGTTCTTGTTCTACTTCATAATTAGTTGAATAAACAACATCAAACAACTGATGAAAAATGAGAATATATCACATAGTGTTAAATTAAAATTTTACTCCGCCTTTTTATTGTTCGATTTGAGCAGATGTGTCTGTATATAGAGGTAAAAAATAATTCCTTAAATCATACCGACTCGATCTCAATACAAATTCTAGTTCATTTTATTGAGATATTAAAGAAGAAAGCGAAAGAAAAGACGAAATCTCTTGAAAATTAATTCAGACGTATAATGAAACCAAACTGCAAATATTTTCAAATAAATATATATATATATACTATGCAAATACTTGTAGTGAATGTTCATGTCAAAGTTGAACTTCATCTAGGACACAAACATTAATATGTATACATCCATTTATTTGTTTATTCGATAAGTAAAGATGAGCATCACGCGATAAACAAAAAAAATCTTTTCAATTGTAAGTCTAACAACGTGTTATAAACGTGATGAAAACGATTATTATGGTAGTATATTTGCTATGTATGCCTATATCGTTATTCAGGTAGATGATGATTGTACGATACGTGAAGAAAAAGAAAAAATGAAAGTAACCAATCAATATCAATGTGTCTCCTCACTTTTATTTTTTTTTTATCGTTCGTTCGTTCATTTCTATTCAAACATATAAAATCTTCATCATCAACATTCATTGATACGCATATTCTTGTCTCGATTTGTCTTCTTCATCGATTATCTTAACATAAATGACACGAACTTCATCAAAAAAACTAAATATGACAAAAATGGAATTGAAAAAATTAAAATCCATTTTACCAACATTAAAACAAAAGCCAACATCAACACCAATGGAAATTGTTCTAGAAACAATACGTTATATTCGACAATTAGAAGATCAATTAATTGATCGATTTCAAATGGATATATCTAATTCAACTTCTCAATCATCATTATTTGATTTATCAACATTATCTACAGATTCTTCATCATTATCAACATCAGTTCCGTTACAAGATATTGGAAATAGTAACTAAAAAATTATTCGAATACAGTTTCATGTGTTTATGTATATAGATTTCTCTTTTTCGAATACATTTGTTATGGAAGGATACATAGTCCTCTTTTTTTTTTGATGTATTATTTGATTATGGTGGAAAGAAAGTTACTTTGAAGAATCCGACATAGTTACATAAGAAAACTATATCTGATTGTTCATGTAAATGAAGGTGATGATTGTCACCTTATGTGAATTGTATCTTGTTTTAGATTTCTTTTCTTATGATAATAAAAATGAAACAATCTGTTGATACATAATCATCAAACGGGAAACAAAAAAAGAAAAAGGAAATGATTACCGATTGAGTTCAATAAAAAAAGATTTTTTTTTTTTTCTTTATTAAATAAAGAATTTGTATGAGAGCGGAACAAATATTCTATTCAATGAGTTCAGTGATAATGTTTATGACACTTTACTACAAAGAAAGAATAATAACCATTTCGCTTGATTTATACAATAGATCGCTATTTTCCCACCGTTTCGCTCTAATTCATATATATTTGAACAGCATGAAACTTGTATACATTCAGGTGCTAATCATCATCATTATTATATTTATGTGTGTGTATTGTATATACCAGCATATTTCTCTATTCTTTTCGCTTAAGTTGTATACTATCATGTGTTTTTTCTATTGAAAGGAAAAGAGAGATTGATTATTCTCCCATTCTTAACATTTTGAAGGAAGGTAAATGAATACTTGACGAAAAAAATGAGTAATTTAGAATTGATATATGGAGTTGTATTAACCAGTTATTGTTTGATAATGGTAATGATGTTCGGAAGGAGGAGGAGGACGACAACGAAAATTCCAATAAAGTTCATACCTGATGGTATGCAGTGAACGAAAAAAAAATGAACGGATGCACTTATTCGACATGACAATCTACTTGAACATGTAAATCGATGAAAAGGTCATCGTCTAATTACTTTTTCGCATGAAAATCATCATTAAATATTTTTTGTCAAAGTATGACTATGAATAATGTCGAAAATTATTAACGTAGTTGAAACACTGTTATAGTTATTTAATGTCATTTTTTTTCTGATCATTCTGTTGTCATATTCAATCAAAAATTTTAATAACGAATATACAAAATATGATGAAACTAGAGGACAAACACATTCCCAAACAGAACTAATCGTTTATCAAATTGTAAAACTTGTCAAAAAAGGTTCCTGTTCTAGTAAATATACTCATTAAATGAATACTCACGGATTGACAGTATTTGTGTTATCATCTATGTATCTGAGTATAACAATTGATCACTTGCCGATGTAGTACAGAATGTTTCGTGAGTACTCCTATAAAGTTCTTGTGTATTCTAGTGTTTTATGTGGAATACTCATGAGCCTTTATTCTGTTCAGTATTGTTGTATTGTGTTTTATTTAGATATAAAACTACGTACATACTTATTTGAGAACAAAATGAATATGAAAACGACAGTTATCCTTTTATCTTTACACTTTTTCAAAAAACAAATAATAGTGCTAGAATAGTCTTCTTCGTTAGAGAAGCAAGTGGAACATTTCATTATTTATATGCCACGATATGAAGATTTCATTTAGCTGTTTACCCTCAGATAAAACGAAACATAAGATCTCCTTTGCATAAGTATCCGATACAGTGATATGACCCTTGATGAGATTAAAAAGATGAATGAGATTCAAATTTTGCAGCATTCCATTTGAATAGTTTGGAGAGCAATTATCTTGATAAATTCACATAGCTTTGTCATAGTTTCATATAGAGTATTTATTGAGACTGTTAAATCAAGTATAAATGATGATTAAAGATACAAAGCATGATTGTTATTGCAACAGAAAAAAAAAGATAAAGCTGAACGAAGTACTTAACAATCAGAGCACTAGTTACTAGCAGAATCTTCACCATTGATTAGTAGCCGTATCTAAATTTGCTGCTTCGGACTTAAACTTCATCTTGTAAATCTTTTACATTATATGAAAGTATTCTAATCTCAAACAGAGTTTGTGATAGATAAGATTTTTAAACACAGCAAAGCCTTTTCAAAAGTACAAACGATAAAAATGCCTTTCAAGATTAGATTTTATTCATATAACATCAAACGTATATGAGACCAAGAAGTTCATTTAGGGTACATGAAGAAGAAGACGAAGAAGAAATGACAGTACCGGTAACCCGGTGTAGGTGAAGAAAAAAACAGAGTTATTGTAAATGAAATACAAAACTGCACACACACTAAAACACGAAAGTAAAAAGCAAAGAAGGAAACACAAAAAGATGAAACACAAACAAAAATACAAAACACGAAAAAGTAAGAAAAAAAATCGGACAAGACAAAACACAATAATTGCATCAACAAACATTTAGGACTGTACATACATATACACATAAACTGTTCACGATTGAATCATGTTTGTCAGACAGTTACCATCTGTAAATGATTTACTGTATTATCCATCGGAATGTTATCTCTAAACCACAAGCGAATCTAGTTTCAGTAACAGTCTTCATACCTTACAGCTAATCGTGTGCAGACTTTAGTCACTATTTTCCAACGTCTTGTTCTTCAGCCACAATTTAGCATATGCTTTCACATGTGCTGTGGCACCTTGTGTTTTCAACAACCTGCCACAGTTTTCGTTAGGACAAATATATTCATTTGTATTATTTTTTTATATTAGTTCAATTATTTTTACTTTTCGTATGAAATCACCGTGTGTATCTGTAACCGTTTTATTTAAACCAAAATCGCCGATATACGTTAAAACCACGTCGATTTTTACAAATCTTTCCACACAGCGTACACATCTTATCGTCAGATCTAGTGGAAGAGAGAGCTAGAGAAAGCGCTGCTCTATTTTGCTTAGCCAGCTGAGATGATTCTTCCTTAGCCCGTCGTTTGACTGCTCAGCATATGCGGCTAACGATCTCCCGATTTGCTTCTTTATCATGAAAGCCTGGCAGTTAAACTACAAACTAATTCTAGATTTTAAGTACATGACAAAGTAGATCAAACATTTCTCTACAAAATGGTAAGTGTGTCGACTTCGGAAGTTGAATCGTTATGAAGGTAGAGCTGTTTTATGAAGGGCTCCAAAAATCGATTTTGGCGCTATGTGAAAAGTTATTTTAAAAGCCTGAAGACGATAGAGCAAATATCTGAAAAGTATAACAATTTCTAGAGATTTTGTGCTCTACAGTATGTAATAGTTTTCAAAGTTTGAAGCCATTTCAATTAATTTTTATTAGCTGAAGAAAATTACAAAAAACGATAACTCAATCACATTTTTCGTCGTTTTTAGTGAGTGCGTTACTGTTTTTGGTAGTTTTCTTTACCTAATAAAAGTTAATTGAGATGTTTTCGAACTTTGAAAACTATTACATACTGTAGAGCACAAAAACTCTAGAAATTGTTATACTTTTCAGATATTTGCTCTATCGTCTTTAGGCTTTTACAATAACTTTTCACATAGCGTCAGAATCGATTTTTTGGAACCCTTCGTCAAATAGATCTACCTTCATAACGATTTAACTTTAGAAGTCGACACACCTTTTATTTTGTATAGAAATATCTAATCTACTTGTTCATGAACTTAAAATCTAAAATTAGTTTCTGGTTTTCTTGCAAGGCTTTCATGAAAAAGATCAAAATTGAGAGACTGTTAGCTGGACAAGCTAATATGTTCTCTTCAAGTATTTCGTCAAATATATTGAAAACGTTTATAATCAAAATTAGTTGTTTTCTAAAGGTTAATGTTTCCTACTTATTTTTTGTCTACAGATATACAGTGCACTAAACTGATAAATGATTAGTCTTATCATCTCATTGAGATCTAAATCTTTCTTTTAGCTTTTTATGAAGACAGTCTTCTATTTGTTTTAAAATAGCATAATAATATCCGTATGTAAAAAAGGACACCGCTTCTGACAAGTAGTCTGGAAAAAATGATAGACAGTTCAGACAGAGAAAAACACTTGGCAGGCACAACAGGCTAACGAGCCTAGAGTCTGTCTTGAGCTGACCACGCTTGTAAGAAGTACGCTTATTTGGAATTCTACTATGTACGGCACTCATATGGGTGTCTTCTCAATCTTCCACGGCATTTAGCTACTAGGATTGAAAAGTCTATAGTTTTATTTTATTTTATGGAATATAATTGGACTTAAGGATGTATCAGTGTCAGTATACTGAAAATGGGCAGCACTGAAACACCGACAATGATCTTGCCGAGCACACCGAAACACTTATACCGGTGCCAATGGCGACACCGACACATCAACACTGATTACTCTGAAAATGCTGACATACTGACTTCACTGAACTTGACTCAAAATAGACAAATCGGTACTTCGAGTACTTAAATCTACTTCAAGGTACTCGATAGTTACCGAAACGTGAGAAATAGACGGAATACTTCGAAAAGCAAGATGTCGAAATAGGAACATGAGAGTGTTGGTGAGATTTAGAGTGTCAACAGGTTAGAGGGATGCTAACAATATAGCAGAAATTAGTGCTTTTGGTCTGGAACTTTTCTTTTTCGACGTTTTCATATTTCGACATCTTGCTTTTCGAAGTATTTCGTCTATTTCTAACGTTTCGGTAACTATCGAATACCTTGAAGTAGATTTAAGTACTCGAAGTACCGATTTGTCTCTTTTGAGTCAAGTTCAGTGGAGTCAGTATGTCAGCATTTTCAGAGTAATATGTGTCGGTGTTTTCAGTGTGATCAGTGTCAGTATTTCAGTAGACACACTGACACTGATACATACCTGCTTGGACCAGTAACTCTCGGAGCCTTTCTTATTTTTTCTCTTTAGACAACAATGTCAAATAATACGACTATTTATACTTTTTTAATCATTAACTGAACAATTAGAAACATATAGACAAGTTATTTTTTTTTGATTATGTCGGGCGAAACTTTTCTCCGTCCCATTTTCAGACAACAGAGAGTGATGAGAATGAACAGAACAGTGGATTGATTCAAATATCGACTATATGTGCCCATGTAAGAGATGTTTGACTATGTAGCACGACCTAAAAATAGTGTCAACTGCTTAGAAGTGGGGAGTGTCCTTGTTAGAGAGGCTCATTTCAAACAAAAATCTATCGTTTGGTCTGCCAGGTGGCCACATAGACAAGTTTTACTGTATGAATTCGATTGATAAAATACTGTATCCACCAGAAAGTGTTTTCGTTCGAACTTCGTAGGTGTGAACACTACAGTATTCGAGAAACTTACCGACAAGGTCGTTCTGAAAAAAGTTAGATGAACAGGGACGGAAGAGCTATCCAAAATGGTTTAAGACCAGTTCCAGAGCGATTAATAGTGCGTTACAAGTTAAGTTCATCTAATAACAAGCCCATTAAATCTAATTTCTCGTCGCTATTATTTTTTCTAGTGGAGTATGTTCCGGTTGCTACTTTCCAACTTGTTTTATTTTGGTAGAATATTTACTGTTCTAAAAGAAACAAATATGTCTGAGAAGTTAGCAAAATGCGTTTGCTTGTGAACACCAATTAAAATGCTCTCGCTCAAGGAAAATTTATCTGCATAGAGGCCGGTCTACGTACAGATGTTAATCGTCTGTTTTACTCCTACGGTACGATCAAAGATACCATGGTGATGATGAGGTGAGATTATTTAAAAGAGAAACAAAGAGTTAAAATCTGTCAACTCATCTCACCTGTCTACGATAATTGCACATCATTTCCAAAGAATGCATCTACATGGATACGCCTCAACAAGTACCAGAGAATTTTCGAACGAGAATCATAAAATCAGAACAGGAAGCTAATTCATATCTTTCGATAATGAAATTAAAAGAGTAACAAGACTATCAATCATTTTATTGATTATATCTGATCGACAAGTGTGACGTTTCATTCTAACTACAGCAAGAACATTATATCAGACAAATAATACAAGAAAAAAGTCACAGAGAAGAAAACGAATATACAAAAAACCACATTTCCTTTTTGTTCTTTTCAAACATTTCAATGCAGATGACTCGTTTCTTCCCTTGCATTGGAATGTTTGAAAAGAACAAAAAGGAAATGTGTTTTTTTTGTATATTCATTTTCTTCTCTGTGACTTTTTTCTTGTATTATTTATGTCTGATATAATGTTCTTACCGTAGTTAGAATGAAGCGTCACAGTTGTTGATCAGATATAATCAATAAAATGATTGATAATCTTGTTACTCTTTTAATTCCATTATTCAATCTTGTAATATCGAATAATATTCATATTATAAAACGCCTCAAAACGAAGTACGGTCGACGTATGATGTAAGATCTTAGAAAGTTGGAGAAGTCTATCGTCACTCTGAAAACATTCAGGATAGATAGACCTCGACTAGTAGAGCAAAAGTTGTCCTAGGCTCAGAATTGTTAGATTCTTCTTTCTATACTCAATAGTGTGCACAAGGCTCAAAATTGATCCGAAGGCTATGGGTGAGTGTAGGCGTGGGCTATGATATATGACACCCACTCTCGGACCAATTCACACCCTCAAGTGTTTTTTCCTGATACAAAAATATGTTATTTGTCGTACGAGAAAAAGAAATACTTCTTTCAAAATTCTCATCGAAGGAAACTAACCATTCTCTGCTCCTCCGCCAATGATTACAAACATTGTCATACATTAAAGATTGCCTCACTATTACTTGTGCTTATATTAGTACTTGATTTCTGCACTCTTTTCTTTGTTTACTTTTCTCTTCGATCTTGAAATTCTAAACAATGTTGTTCGCCATACAAATCTTTTATTTTTTGCCTGTATAACTATGAATGACAACTGTGTTAAAACGAGTGATTCACACTCGCGGTTACTCTATTTGGTAATAGAAAAGAAATCGCAACAACTTTGACTGAAAACTTACATTCATTATTTTCTTCGTAAATATATATGAGATCTACAGAACGAAGCTTTCTTTTTTACTGTTAATTTTTTACTGGTCAATATTAAGATGATTATGATGCATTGTTGTTTACAACTAAATCCGCAGAATAAACTAACATTGAATAGATTGAGATTAAATACAGTGGACAAAATGTCAAATGATACATCAAAACTTTTCTTTATAATTTCCTCAATATATGTTTATATTTTAGTATTAGACAATTTAAACTCAAGTTTCGTTTTTATGAAAGACATTTATCGATTGTAAATAATTAATATTGCCATTAATATTAAGTTACTGTAATAAATTTTCAATATAATATTTATGTTTAGTTGAATGCCATTTTGATTGTTCGTTTTGTCCAATAAAATTACATATTGATGGGTCACTTTTTAAATGTTGTTCATTATTTAATGTAAAGGAAGAAGTATGTGTTATTGATGATACTTGATGACGTACTAGATCGGATATTGTTGAATCATTTGTATGATTAGATATGATCAAATGTGTATTGTCATTTGAATTTGAGCAGTCACTTAAATTATCATCATTCATACCGGCAGTACGATTTTTTGACGATTGATCAATAAGTATTTTTTGTTTTTTTCGATATTTTGCTCGACGATTTTTAAACCATACCTAAAATAGGAAAAAACAATCTTTAAAATAGTTCAATTTGACATAATCTTACTTGTACACGAGCTTCAGGTAAATTAGTAAAGAGAGCAAGTTTTTCTCTCATAACAATATCAGGATAATGAGTTTTAACAAAACATCTTTCTAATGTTTGTAATTGTTGACTGGTAAAAGCTGTACGAGAACGACGTTGTTTGCGTGGATGTCGAGAATCAAGAAGAAATTCTATTATGTATTTGGATTCATTCAAAAAAACTAATGGAATCAAAAAAGCGCAAACACAATACCTGTAAATCGGTCAGGTGATCCATGAAAAAATGGTGTTACACTAGCACTTACAGATGACATCAATGGATTGACAAAAGATGAAAATGATGAATAATAGATTGATGCATATGGATGCATTTTTTAAAATCACTAAGTGATCTTTCTCCTTGTATGTGTATATGTTTTTATTTTTATTTTTTTGCTCTTCTTATTCTTTATTACACAAATCCGTTGTGCAATTAAAATCATTCGATAACATTTTCTCGGATTTAGATGATACATCGAACGTGCTGTCATTTAGATCTTTTCATTCATACAAATTGGTTTTTTTTTTGCAATCATCAATTGATTATCCTGTTTTGAACTTAAATGATGAACAATGACAAAAACACATTCTCTTTTGATTATGTTGTCATCGTTATATAATTGAGTTTTTAAATCAATGATAAACATATGAGAAGAGGCATAATTTTTTCTTATTGAAAATTATGTGTCTTTGTTTTTTTCCTGTTAAAAGAAAGAAGGTATATATGCACTCTCTACTATTGATAATCCTACAGCGTTGTTTGACACGTTTTATCAACAATGAACTAAGAGATTACTTTGACTTATTGAGCTATATGTAGAACATATTGGCAAGAGATTAAATAACGAAAGACAACAAAAAAAGAATGATAGATAAGATTAACACTAAAAAGTTACTGAAAGATTTTTTTTCGATATTGTGAATTAAGAGTACAAACCAAAGAAATTTGATTAAACACGTAGATCATTACTCTAATCGATCAATAGAAAAAATTCAAAGACATCCTTCTCTTCTCATTAAAAGAATCAAATCATTCAAAAGTCATTCATGATAATTGACAAGTTCTCACAATTGTTTTTCTTTTGCAATGTACTAAGCCTTGGCATAGGTCATCATAGAATGAGATATGCATATCAGTTCCAGATTGGCCTATACAAGTCTTGGATATTAATACATTCGGAGATGAAAAATACTCACCAGAGAACTCTTTCAACTGATAAAATGCATTTGAGTCGAAACTACATGCATTATGTAGCTTCAAATGGGCTATGAATATCCTGACAAAAATTCGTGCCCTTAGGTTATCGCTGTGGGTATATCACATTTTTTACGGTATCTCGTAAATGAATACCGTGACCCACTTCCAGAATACTAGAAAAAGAGATTTTCCAATTTACACTTGACTGAAATAAGATGATCGAATCTGTCAAGGTAAACGACGATATAAAAGACACGCTTTTACTATAGCTGTATTGTAAATAGGATTGAAACAACAAAAAGATCCGAGACCTTCACAAGAAACTATTCTCGTTAAGACCGATCTCTATGCAAATTTTTAAGATGAAATTTGAAAATCAGTTTTCCCACGGCTCCTGAGTAGAACTACAACATGTATTCAAAAAAATACTGTAAAGTGCATTAGCTTCAGAGTAATAAGTTCATCGTACGAACTCTTTCACGATATTTATACATCATTTCGGTCTACATAATGCACTTAGTCTTGACTCAAAAGTGACTTATCAATTGGGAGATTTCCCTTGTTAGTTGAAATGCAGTATTATTAATTGTCTAAGTGCTAATATGTTAAATTTCAGACATAGTTGTAATAATGTCTTGATTTTTGAATTACTGACGATAGACACGAAATATCAGAATACAGTTGTACTCTAATATAAATAATACTTCTTGGCATAAATTTATGCAAGGATTATAATCTTGATAAACCTTTGAAAAGTTACTTTAAAAAAATACATCTTGATTTAGAGATGTAGAATCCCCGCGAGTTCGATTCCCTAAATTTTGAACCTGATGACCTCTCTTGAGACGTCAATATTTAAAACACAACGTAGTCGTTTTTCACTTTTCTTTTTTCATTTCATCATTCGATCACAGATCACATACAAAATACATCATCATGTGAATTTATGACTTAAATTTCACATATATATATATATATATATATATATATATATATATATATAAGAGGGAAGACATATTTTCAATATTACCGCCTCGAAGCATTTATTAATCATGAAATTATTAAATTGTTTTTAAAACAATTTTGGATCTGAATTATTTCATTGAACATTTTTATTGTCTTGAGACAAAGAATCTTCATTCTCATATATATAATTGTTCTAAGAATTATCTTTCTTGACGAACAAATATGATAACGACTTGTGAAAATCGAACAATAATTCAATTTTATCTTTTCGAAATTTTATTATGCATTTTTAATTTTAAGACTTGAAGGTTTTTCGAACATTGTTCTATTTCAATAAAATTTGCTTTACATACATTCAAGTAATAGCAATTTACTATTGATTTACTTCAAGAATTTTATATTCTTTGATTTGATCTGGAATATAAGTATTAAAAAAAACCAATAATCATATTTCATTGAGTATTCGATGCATCATCTGCATCCGTCGGTGGTGGTGGCTGTGATTCCATATCTTGTTTCTTTTTCTTCGATTTTTGTTGTGGAATATTGGTACCACTACATTTTAAACAATCATTCATTAATTTTAAATGACCCGTTATTGGATCTAATTGACTATCAGTACCAAAAAGGCCAAGACATGTAATTGATCCACTGGCGATTTCAGTTCGACCAGCATCACGAATAATTGATGTCACAACGGATTTATTTATAGATGCACGCTGTTCAATATCAAGTAATTCTTCAGATGAATCACCACGAACGACGATTTTTCTTTGTCCACTAATACGCCAAAAATTTATAGCCATCAAACGTCGATCAAGAATTTGTTGATATAAATCAATTGCAGAATGCGCAACTTGTGCTGCAATCTTTCCTGAACTCATAGAAAGTGAACCATTAACAATAAATAACATTTTATAGGTCATCATGTTTCGATCAGTTGTATCACTATCAGTTGGTATTACATTCTGAAGAAAAAATAAATTATATCTACAATTAAATCTAATTCATGAAATATGTTAGTTAATACTATTTTAATGGATAGAGCGATCATGTATTTAAATTTGATCTTTAAAAGACAATTCAATGATGTTATGTTTTTCGACTATGAAAAGTTAATTCTTTTTGTCTTCTAGATAACGGAAGTGATAATAGAAAAAAAAGTAGTACTTTTCTTGTTTTTTTTTCTCATATGGACATCATAATAATGATTATGTAAACAGCTATATAAAGAAAAGCAAGAAGTTTAGCAGCAATATTCAATAATAGCCATATCGAATGTTTCTTCGTAGATGAAAAAAACATCGACATACAGTAGAAAAATATTGATAACGTGTGATTATTGGATAATTCATGATTTTTATAAGAATGATTTTTGAGCCTTAAGGGTACTGATTCATATGAGATCTTTACCACAGACACAGCACATAAGGCAAAGAACACATATTCGAGAAGAAATGTATGAAACAAAGTTTTCGGGAGTTTTTTGAGAACCTCTGGTTTTCCATAAGATCGCATTGGATCTGGTTACTGCTCCTGTCTAAACTTGTCTGAACGCGCTAAAAGAAGTACGTAAAATGTTAGATCCCCAAGCAGGGTATTGGCATTCAGGGCTCTATAAATTCGACGAGGAAGATCAAAAACAAAAACTGCTAATTTTACCTATTGAGAATTATTCCAAGTACTCACGGTCGAAGTTTTCTCCCATTAGGATAAAGTTAGCAAAGGTCGTAAGCAGGCCCGATGCAGTATTATGGAAAATCAAAGTTTTCTGAAAAACTGCGGAAACATTGTTTAAAACTTATTTCCTCGAATATCTACCTCTTTATTTTAAGTATCTGTCTGTGGTAAGGATTTCGGATATCATTCGAAAAGGTTGAGACTTTATTAAGTAATATTTTTAAAGAAATATAAATATCAACCTACCGATTCATAAGAAACTTGAGTAGCCTGTTCTATACTAGCTCCATTAGTTGATGTCACAGACTCTGCAGAAAAAGAAGGCGATTCACCAAAAACAACTGCCAATGCATCTTCCAAACTTCGATTATTAACAATTCTCAAAGCCTGAAATTGAAATCTTCCTGACGAAAATAAGAAACTAACAAAAAGCAAGAACCTGTCGAGCATCGTCCCGATGAATACCCATTTCCATTAAACTCTTAAGAAATTGTTCATTGACATCACTGTTCGAATAAGAAGATGCAGCAGCTGCTGCTGGAGGACCTCCTTCTGCCATAATGATTATTAAACAATCTAAAATAACTATATCGTCTTTCATTGGTTTATTCAAATAGATTATTCATGCTCAAATATGATGCGATAGTGTCGCTTTTTCGATGACGTCATTATTATCATGCATAAAATGAAAGTAATTTTTATCGAGTTATTATTAAAATTCGAGTACTTATAAATAGACAAACACGCATACTAAGTCAACATAGTGTAAAAACACAAACGAGAATAGCAACCCACAATGTTCGGACTTGAATATGTGCACGATAAAATATGGAATGATGATGAATAATAAGCAAGAAAAAGCAGAAGAAAAAAAAGCAATCACATTGTTTGTATAGGTTCAGATCTTTCCGAATGAAAAAAAACTTGAATTTATTTGGGCGGAGGTGCCGTAGATCGATACCGGGCCGATTTCGGTTTATCAACATTTAAGGATGGACGTGGAATTTTCGATTGGAATGCTGTCGTAGTTGTTGGTGTTGTTCCAGTAGTATTTAATGTCGGTGGTGGTGATGGTGCAATAACAACAGATGGTGAAATACCTCGTCTTATTGAACCTGTTCTATTTCCATTACTTAATTTTGGACTCGAAACAATGACTGGTTTATTTGTTGTTGCTGCAGCTGTTGCATTCACAAATGCATTTGATGGACGTTGTCGACGTACTGGAGGTGCTGCTGCGGCTGCTGCTGGCGACTGTGTTCTTACTGTCTGTGGTTTAGAAGTTGGTAATTTTGCAGTGACTGCAGAAGACGTTTTTCGTTGTGGTTGTGTTGGATTTGTTTTTGTAAATAAAGAATTTATTTTACGCGATAATGTCGAACGTAATGTACCAGTTGGTTCAGCAGTTGTGTTTGTAGTAGCAGCAGTAGCAGTAGTGATATTATCGGGTTGAACAATTGGTTGTGTCAAATTTCTTGATGCACGTCTTGACACAGTCATAACCCAATCTCGTGCACTACTTTTAGTTGACTGTATACTAATTGTAGATGTATTTAATTGTTCTTCAATGTTTGCTGGAATAGCTTCGGGCTTATAAACTAAACGAAAAGCAAGTGGAGAAAGTTTTTCTAATTGAGCCATTATACGATCAAATAAATTAAATGTTATTGGAGTAAATGTTAGCATTAGAGCATCAGGCAATTGATAATAACGCTGAAGAATTTCTTTTTGTTTCATAAAATGATAAAGCCAATTAATGAGTTCATTTTTACTAGAATACAAAAAATACATAACGAACAGAAAAAAGATTGTTTACTTTAATAGTGCAAAAATAAATGCTTGAAATTTATAAGGCCAATACACTGAAGCATTCTGAGCAATTTGTTTAGCTTCATAAAATACTTGAAGAGCTTGTCCTAGAAGAAAGAAAAAAAAATACAAATTAAAATTTTTAATTAAGTATTTATTTATTTACCATGATCAATCGATGTTTCAATTATTTTCCACAAATTAATTTGTTTGACTAATGGAAGATCTCGTCGTTGTGATTTAAGACCATGTTCAAGAATGTTTTGCAGAGTTATACATAAGTCATTTTTAAGTAATGTATCAAACTGAATATTATTTTCATTAGTAAGAAAAAATGTCTAAGGCAAAAAAAAGCAAACAGTTAATAATTAATTGCATAAGAATACTTTTACTTTTCCTGATCTTTTTATTTCGAATATACGCTTTACAATACTACTAACTCTTTCTAAAAGACCTAAATAGAATAAATGATTTAAAGATAATCAATTAAATTTGTTTTTTTTTCTACCATCAAGAAATGGATCATTTGTTTCAATTAATGTTGTTGTTGATACATTCATACTTAATGCTTGTTCAGGAATTGTATTTTCTTTATCATTTGAAGATGTCATTTTTTCCATTGTTCGATTGGATTCATTAGTATCAATAATGACAGGTGTTAGAGAAGATTCAACGACAGTTGGTATAATATTCACATGAGTTTTTTCCATAATAGCTTGATCATCTTCATCTTCTTGTTCTGGGGCAAGACTATCAGTTTCTCGTAAACGAAATTCATTTGGTGGACTTTCAGTAAATGAATGCAAATGATGAATACGATCGACAACAATAATATCAGCTAAAAAAAACAAAAATTAAAATTTCTCATTTAAATCCGACAAAATAAATATTCTTGATATAACTTACTTTGACATCGACGCATTTCACCATAACGTAATGTTGTTTTTCTTGTTAAATTTTCTTGATTTCCATGTAATGCTACAGCAAGATTATCATTATTTGATGTTGTATTATCATTGAAAGCAAGTTGTGCTGGTGCTGGATCAAATTGAATTGCTGGATTACATGGTGAAATAAGATGTTTAGCAATATTGTCTGAAAAACTAACACTTTTTTTTGTTTGATTTTGTTGTTGTAATGATGTTAGATCATGATCAGAACAACGTTCATGAGAAAAATCTTGTAAAACATAATTATTTATATTATTTGATGAACAAGTACTGGGCATGTTCGATGGCCAAAGATAATTAGGACGACCTACTTGAACATCAGCTTCTGAACAACGACGTTTTGTTGTAGGAGATGATGAATCCTAAAATAAAAACATCTATTAATTCAATCTCTACTGAATTAAGATATGAAACACGATGTAGTTGCTGTTGCTAATCGCAGCGATATATTCTAGCGAGCTGTTATTGAAATATAGTTGGCGATCGTACATCAACAACGTATGTTATGATCTCTGGATAGTGTTCATTGCAGTCTGTACATACAACTTTCTACTCTATGTACTTCAACACTTTTTTCAGATCATATTTCAAAATATAACAAATATATTTGTAGAAATTTGCCATAGAATTCGAACTACTTTCATAAAAGCTCAAAACATCTTTGTTCACCTTATCTCTTGTTGGTTGAGGAATAGTTAATGCAGGTGCTGGTGATATTCTGTCTTGCAACATAGCTTGAATATCACATGAATTCGCTCTTGGTCCATATTTCAGACAAGATTTAAGGTTTGATGTTTGTTGTTGTCCTTTAGGAAATGATGAAGGTGGTGGTAATTTCATTTTAATTATTGTCGGCGCTTCATTTGATCCATTAATAACTGCTGATGCTGGCACGGCGGCAAATGTCTTACGGAGTTGTGGACTATAAAAAACCCCTAAAGGTTCAGTTGAATGTTTACTGTTTTTATAACGTTTTATTGATTTAAGGGTACGTGGTCGTTCACTTTCTTGTTTTTGTTGTTGTTGAGTTACTGTTGGAGATGATATCATATAGTTAGTATTGATAGGAAGTGAAGGATTAGCTGGAGTTGATGTTGGTGGTAAGGGTGATGTAGTACGAGATCGAGGTAATTCTTTTGAATATTGAGAAATAAAAGCAAGATCAGGAAGAGATTTATGAATAGATGATGATGAGATAGGTACTGGTGATGGACGTGGAGGAACGGCAAGATGATGAGGCGAGTTTGATGCCATAACTGTCTGGAGATAATTTATTGATGGTGTAGGTTGAAAACGACTGTTCATTGGACTGTTTGATGAAGAATCTAATATAATAGATGTTTGTATCGCTTGATCAGTACTAGAATTTGTTTGTGATGATGGTCTATCTGTATGAGTTTGTCTTTTCTGATAATGAGATGATTTCGGTTTTTCTGTTATCATTTTTTCACCTGATATTGTCATGCTATCAATATTATTCGGAACCGTTGAATCACTTTGTTGCCGATAATATTGAAAAGCACTACGTGGTGATGAAGATGATGTAGCCAATTGTGATTTTTGTTGAAAGATTTTATAAAGACTTAATGGTGATGGTGGTCGAGTTTCTTTTGGTTCCATACCAGATGTTGTTCGTTGACTTTCTTTCATACGTCTCCATGATGCTGATGATGATGAAGATGTTGATGAATTTGGTGAGTTATTATTATTTGGTAATTGTTGTTGAGGAGAAAATGAAGTTGGATGAGATTGTGAACGAACAAATGTTGCTTGTTGATCCATTGTTGGTGGTATTGGTGTTTTATTTTCACGTTGTTCAATAGATTGTTCTAATGCATTGAATGATGAACGCATTGACCAATCATTCATATGATTTGCTACATTTGGAGATATACCATCATCAGAATAAGTTGAACTTGATTGTGAACTAAAAAGAATATATAGTTTCAAAATTTATTTTCGAATTGAAAATTTTAATTTACTCTAGTCGATGTTTGTGATGATGTTGATGACGATGATGATGTTTAAGTCGATGAGATCTATCTGTTTTTGATTCAATTTGTGGTGGTTTATCAGTACTAAATGTTAAACGATAATTAGCTCGTGTATCATATTGATCGTCCCATGTAAAACCACCTTCTTGATCATTATATAAACTTTGATCATTAGCTGGTGGTGTTTGTTGTTTTTTCATATCTTCATTTTCGAATAAATCACGGTGATTCCAAAGACTATCCATAGATAAATTTTCATCCTTATAACCACCTGTAGTATTTGCATTATTTGTTAATGAAATACTTTTAACTAGAAAATTATCATCTGATATATCATCAATAGCCATTGTTTGTGAGGTAACAGCTGAAAATGATTTTGTTATAAGTTCTTGTCGATTACGATCACTTAATATTTCATCAAAATTATCTATATCGAGTGTATGTTTTTCGAGATTTTTTATAAGTTGTTCAACATTTTCGAGATGAGCTGCTGAAGATAATAAAATCGGATTAATCGATGAATCGTTCATGTTTGTGGTTTGTTTATTATTGCTTGTCATTTATTGTTTTAATTTGACGATTGTTCGGAATGGCAAAACGGAATGACATGAGAAAAGATGAGACCACGGGTCTAAAATAGAAAAAAAATTATCAAAATAATATTCATTTCTATTCTGAAATAGAAAAATAAATTTATTCTTCTGACACATTTACAGAAAACGAAACCAAAAATAATTTTTTATATGCTTCTTAATTAAAACAAATAATACACGACAAACTTATCAAACACAACAGAATATTTTTGTTTCGACACACAAAACATTTAATCCAAATCAATTAAATTTGATCCATTTGTCTCTGATGATGAATAAGAATTTGGTTGAGCAGAATTATTAGGTTTTGAATTAAGTTGAATGTTGCTAAGCATATTATTCACATAATTTGGTGGTATTGTTTCAGAAATCGATGAGTGACGGTTAGATCTATCTATATCTGAATGAAATGTCGTTTGTTTTGTTTTATTTACATTATTTGAATTATTAAATGGATCAAATTGTTCAATAAGTTTACTGATATCATTTTGTTTTTCATCATATTCATCATGTGGATTAATAGGTTTATTATTAAATGTTTGAAGTTTATATTGAAGTTCATTTTGTAATTGTTGTATTTTTGAATTTATTTGTAATGTTGTAGAACGAGCAGTTTCAGATATTTTATTTACATTTAATTCCATAGGAGATGGTAATAATGGATTCTAAATAAATGAAAAATATCAAAAAATTAAATAAAAATTTAATTGTACTTCATCAATATTGCAATCGATTAATTGATTGCTTTTATCTTGATCAGATTCAGGAGTTGAAAAATGAAATAATAAAGATGATCTATTAAATATTTCAATATGATTCGATAGAAGAGGGTTGCCTTTGTCTTTTCTTACTTATCATTTGAAAAATTTGATGAATTTGACTGAAAGAATATAAATATAAAAATTATGGAAAAGTTGTTTTTTTTGCATTTATTTTACCTGTTGAATTGTTTGCTGATTTGAATGTACCTGAATAAAAATAATTTAGAAGAATAAACATTCAATAGAAATGATTTTTTTTTTCTGTGTTTTTCTGTGAAATTATAAACAGCTTACATCTGATAACGTGAAAGAAGTTTTTACGGATGAACCTTCATTTGCAAGTCTTTCTTCCGGTTTATTTATCTACAAGAAAAATGTTTATCAAACACTTGTTTACTATGTGTTGTAGCTTACCACAGGTTGTAATTTTGCAGTTATAGTTTGCATTTGTTCAATAAAAGGATTGGTAGTCTAGAGAAAAATCTTTTATTTTTAATCATTGAATTGATATGATTGAACAACACAACCAAAAAGGAAATTGAAACATTTAGATAAAACATTATTCGTTTTATTCGCGAATAAGTGTTTTGCTTTTGAATATATTAGTATTCGGATTTTCAATCATGCTATCTTTCACATGCTATGTAACTTACTTTATCCGAAGTTTTGTAAATTTTTTTGTTGACATTAGGCTAAAAGAAGAAAAATTGATTATTCATTAAAATTTCAGTTTTTTTCTTACACTAAGGACTAATTATATTCGTATTTTGTTATCGTATTTTATAGCTATCAAAACCCGAAAGTGTTTTATTTTCCCATCATTTCTTTTGTAATTACTAAAATTCATGCACAGACAAATGAATGGATTTTTTCCTCTAAATAGATAATAGCCTTATTATTTTCTTCTCTCGCCGTCGTATTGCATTGTTATAAGACAAATCAATGTTTTTTGAATCGCTTTATATAGAAACAAGATAAAGACCTATGAATCTCATTATTTAACCCTTTGAGGACGGGATTACTTTTCAAAAAGATCACGTCCCCGAAACTTCGAAATAATATCTTTGCTAGAAAGAAGGTGTATCAGGATACAATACATATGGTGGTGTAGCATCACATCGGTGGTGAAGAGTTCATAGTCTGCACTAAATGTAGATCACCGCTATATAATGAGAGACATATTCAAGTGCGTTACAAGTCGATAGAGAGTCGTTGCCTATATATAGGCTTCCCGTCCTCAAAGGGTTAAAAAGGACGTCGGGGAGCATTCAATCAGTTCAATTTTTCTTGTTTCAGTGATTGACTGAACTAGCAAGTTTTTGTGGGAGATGTTGAAAGCCATTTTCCAGAAAATTAACCCAGAGTATTTCGACTCATGTTGGGATTATTCGACAGAGAAAAAATGTTCTTTTTCGATCCATGTAAAGCTAGCGACTGTAACATGTTCTATTTAACAGTTATAAGGGTTTTTCAACGATCCCGATTTCGGTCTCATGATCGTGGAGCATTCAGAAACAGTCCAAGAAAAGAATAATTCATCACCATGAGTCGAATGATAATGTTTGTTTTCATTTTCTAACCGGTTCCAAGCCATTATAATAAAATCTTATTATAATGGCTTGGAACCGGTTAGAGTTTGAAAACAAACATTATCATTCGACTCATGGTGATGAATTATCCTTGTTTTGATATTTTTCAAAGTACTTCAAGATTATTAGACCGAAATCGAGATTCCCAGAAAATCCATATAACTCTTTAACAGAACATGTAGGAGACGTCAGCTTTGCATGGACCGACAAAGAACAGCTTTTTCTATCAAATAATTACAACATAAATGGAAACTCAATGTGACAGTTTTCTTGACAACCATTTTCAAAATCTTCTCGTAAAAACCTTATGTGATTGATCAACTGCTGGATCAATCAGATTTGAGCTAATTTGATGCTGCCCAATGTTCTCTTTTAACCAGTAAAATTTATAGGTCCGTATCGTGTTCCTATCGAAAGTTATTTAAAAAAATATCAACCTGTCATATATTTTCGCATCTATAATAGTATTATTTTGTTATAAACATTACGCATATCTCACAATGAGCAAAGTCTATAGAGCACGTAGAAACGGCTTATTTTCTGTCAAAAATGAACTTTTTTCATAGAAGTATTCGTTTCCATCACTCAATAAATAAAATGATAAGGAAAAAAGTAAAATTCGTTAAAGAAGATTTTCGATGTCAAATGCATGAGAAAATTCTCATCGGAAAATCTTGCTGGAAAGCATTTTCATTTTGAAAAGTAACAAATGACACATTATTTGATGAAGCGTGTTGTGCTGATTCCAAATCTATCTTTATTTTTCTTTTGAAGTATTTCTGAGACAAAAGAACGCGTAATACCTTTAAAAACAAAGGTATTTTTTTTAAACCTGCATTTTACATTCCACAGTAGAGTTCAGCGTGACCATAGCTCACGAAAGTTCTATAGCTTGCATTAGTGCGATCTGTTACAAAGCAACCTAGTCATGTCGGTAATATGCAGAAATGTATCGACTCATGTTATTAAAATTTTCGTTTATTTAACGAGCAAAATGAAAATAAAAGCATGAAATATTTTGATTCGATGAAGAACAACTTGACTCATGTTCTTCACAAACTAAATGATGAAATCACGAATGGATTAGATGAATTCGTCATTCTTTGATACTGATTCACTTGAGACTTTTAACAGACTAGGTACTATACATTTCTTGCGGTATACTCTTGCTGTTGTTAGTCTCACTTTATTCAAATCATCCACTGATATGATATATTAGATTTAGTTACAAGATTCTCAAAGAAGAGTATCAGCTGAATTTTCAAACAGATCGGGATTGTGAGTTATGCTGATTTCTACTCAAGAACGATTTATGCAGCTTTATGCTAAGTGACTATACAAAACATGACTTTTTAGACAACCTTTAGTTTAGAAAGCTTTCATACTTTTCCCGACACGAAAACTGTTAAAATACATTTTTTCATATAGAATGATAGAGCAATACTTCGACGATTTATTTCGTAGATTTTTTTTGTCATCTTTGAAATAATGTTTTTAAACATAAAATTCGGCCACTTGCCCAAACATATGAAAAATAATTCAAATCGCAAAATATCTAACTTTCATTTTTTTCATCAAATGTCTCTGTTGTTGACAGCTGTGTATTTTTCTAACTATCAATAAGTGATTGATAAGAAAAAAAGAACTTGCATCACAAATAGATCTAGTATACTCTCTGAAACGTATTGAGTTTTGTTTTTTTTTCGTACGACTTACTTTTTTCAATTGTTGATTTTGTTCAAAATTTTTTACTTCAATATCAAATTCATCAATATCAATATCAGGATTAAGTTGTACATAAGTTCGATGGCGAGAAAACTTAAATTAACAATAATGAAATATAACATTAAAAAAAAATGTTTTTCTTCTTTATTACTTGTTCAAACATTTGTGTATTAACGACAGAGGACATAAACAAATACATATCAGATTTAAGATATTGTTTCAAATAAACATTTCTATCAAAATCTAATTGTTCATTTTTTATTACAAATCCACTTGCGTAATCGCCTATTAATCATAATCTAAATCACTTATGAATCAAAAATATGTCTTACTAACCAAGAATAAATGCCATAGCTCGAAGAAAAACTCTTGCTAAGTGATCTTCAATAAATTGTGATGATGGTTGAATATCTTTTTTCATATTACGTATCAGATGTTTAGGAAATAAATTCAAATCGTCATATTGAGATTCAATTCTTCTATCATCAATATTTACTATTACTACATCACCTAACTCTTTTTTATTCATTCTCGAATAAATACTTGAATGTATTCCAATAATATATGGTGCTGTACATTGTGCTGTCCATGCCATAGATTCGGGAAGAATTGGTAAAAAAATACTTTGCCTAAATCAAAAGAGAAAATAATTTTTTTTTTCTTTTTGTTTTTAAACAAATTTGATTCTTACCAATGTAGTGGATTAATTAAATATAAACATCCACAAGCACATGCTAAGAAAACAAAACTTATAAAAATAAATTTTCATTGAGCATTAAACTAACCAGTTAAATGAAAAAGTTTTGATGAAATAAATAAAATTCTTCGTTCAAAAATTAAATGTGCAAAAAGACGTAAAACTATATCTGGACCCAATCGAGAAAACATTATTGTAAAATTGCTCTAAACAATAAATTTTGTTTTTATTTTTCTACTAAGTATTTTATTTTAGAAATCATACATTAGATGACATTGATGGAAGTTTACGTTGATCAGGTCGAAGATAATGATATACCTATATAATTTCAACATAAATAGAAACATTTAATAATAATATTCAATAATACTTTTGCAAGATTATTAATTTCAATTATTTCTTTGCCTCCATGTTTATAAAATTCTTCAATTGACATTAGTTTATAATTATATAATGATGATAAAAATGTTTCAACTTCTGCGACCTTGAGAAACAAACAAAAACAACTAAATTATAGCATGGCAATAAAAACGTACTGATTGCGTATTTATTATTTGTGATACATCATTAAGAATATTACAAAACACTTCAAACCATGGATAATAACTATTATAGAAAAAGTTCTATTTATCTCACGGGAATTTTTACATATTCATACCTGATTATGCATAAACAAGTAGATTCTCGATTAGATCGACGACAATATCCAAAACGAAAAATTAAACTGGTTGAATCAAGGACAACAAATGTAAAATATTCACTTTGATCATCGCTAGAAAAAGATTATCTTTTTATCTATCTTTGTTTTTTTTCCGAAATCAAGTAAGTTCTCATACAATGGAATTTGATATGGATATGCAAAATTAGCTGCTGTTTTGAGAATATGATCTGAGAAATCATTTGGATATTGAATTAAAATTGCAGGTGCTAAAATAAATTTATATTTAAATTTAAATTTAAATTTTAAATATTGATAATAATAGACCTACGTTCGTTGTTAATCGGTTGATGAATCTCAAGAAAAACTTCAAAAAGATGTTCAGGGAATTGTCTGAATAAAAAAAATAAAAAAAAAAGAATGAAAGATATTCATTGAATTTATCACTTAATACGAGATTCAATTTCTTTTGTTACTAAACCAGAGGCCATCTATAGAAAAAGTAACATGTATTATTGTAATCAACAATTGTTAATTCAGGTATATTTTTTACCTGTTGACGTTGAGTTTCCGTGATAAATCACATACCTTTCTCTAACTAAACAAAAATTCTTATTGGCTAGTTCATAAAAACCAATAAGAAAATAGATTGAAAACTCTTGAAAAGAAATAATTTACTAAAATAAATATTTTTCAAAATGAATTTTAATGCTTAAAGAATTCAAAAAAAAATCATGCAAATGTTTTTTTTTTTTTTGGATAGAATAATGATCAATCATAATAGAGAATGAATAATGGCGAACACCTGTAGCACATCGTGGCGTAACAAGAAATAATATTTTATTGGTTGGACACTGCTCTACTACGTAGTTTACGAATATGTATTTATCGTGATGAAGATTATTTGTTTATTAGAAAACAAAAGTGACGATAGCATATTTTTCTTTCAGAAAAAAATAATGTTGCATTTATTTCGTTGATTATGAATCCTTGGATAACAGATAAATATATAGCATCATTAAAACTGCGAACGAATATTGAACTAAGTAATGACACAGTCGTAACAACCAATTTTTAATAAATTATTGCAAGGAATGAATCTTAAATTGAAATTGTATATATTCGAGAACTAGAACTCTCTCTAGTTAACTTAAGTTCATTCTTTCTCGAATCAGTTCAATGGAGTACTTTATTAAGAATGTCTATAACTACGATTTGACTATTTGTAAATCGAATAGATTTTATGCTTAGAAGTTGTCTATTGATACAAGGTATTATTTTTATATTTACAGACAAGTAATAAAAATTGATCAAAAATAAAATTGAGTACATTTTATATGTACTTTTGAAAAATGAATGTGTTGAATTTTTTCCGTTTTTATGATATCGTAGCTCGCATATTACTGATAGAAATATTAACTTTTATCTAGCTGATATTTTACTTATGTTAGTAAGTAGGAAATACGTTGTTTTGATTTGAAAATTGCATACGATAAGCTCAAATAATCAATATCAGAAGAAATTAGAGAAAAAAAAACAAATTATTTACAAGTAAATTTCGTCATGTAGAGAATAAACTTTATTTATTATATTTAATAAATCAAACATATCGTCAATGCAACGGCAATGATAGTTAAAGACAGAGCCTCTTTCAATTAAAGATTTTATTGGTAGAAGTATTGAATAGAATGAATTCTTTTCTTTTTCTGTTGTGTTCAATGACAATTTCAACTAAGCTAGATACTCATTCAAGCCGTGTTATCATATAAATGACAAAACTGATATCAGTTTGATAGTTCTATTCGTCAAACAAGGAGTACTTTTAATGGATAATGTTATCTAGAGAAAATGCATTATCAATCAAGAAAGAATACTTAACTTTTTCATCTTTTGTTTGTTAAAAATGAGTTAAAAAAACAGCTGAATAGTAACACATCTCGTGTTTTTATTATCTCAATAGATTTATATGAAAATATTGACCTTATATATTCAATCTTTCAAAAATTTCTGTTCGTATAAGCTGTATCATAAATGACTATGGAAATAAGTTACACGTGAAACAATACTACTACTCATGTAGTCGAAAATGCATAAATAATGGAAAAATCATGCATTACTGCCCATTATTTTGCGAAAAATGCCAAATAATTAATGACAATGCATTCTTTTTTGCAATTTCAACGCAATTCAATGCATTTTTCACAAATAATGCTCTAATGATGGACAATGCATTGAAATTCAATGGATTGGCATGCATTTTTAGAAATAATGTAGAAATGGCTCGACATTACGTGAAAGAGCAATGCATTTCAATGCATTGTTGAGTAATAATATGGTAATTAGACAAAATGCTTTGGAGAAAGATGCAATTCCATGCATTACTGGAAATAGGGTGTGGATATGGGTGTGGGTAGGTGTCAGTGAAGACAATGCCCACACTCACACCCTAATAGTGCCCAACTCAGGTGATGCTCAAGCCTGTCAAGCCTATACGTTCCGCCGCCTATGGTTTTGAATATCGTTTTTCGTTTATTTCCTATCATATGAATAGGAATGTCTTTATGGTGATTTGTTTTTGAATATTATTTTTCGTTTAATTCCTATCATAGGAATAGGAATATTTTCAAAGTGCGGTATAATCTTTCGTAGTCACCGTGATGACTGGTTTTTGAACATGGATTTTGAAATGACTGGCTGTTTTCCAGAGAGAAGAGAACACGATTTGAATGCCTGATTTGTGCATATATTGAAAGTGATACGAATAGATTCGGATGAATTAGAAATGAAATTTTAAGGATACGTTAGAAAGTAAACCAGTGGTTAGTTGGGTTCGAATAGTTATCAGAAGGCTGAATACTATGTGAGCCAAGGATAAATATAATGAACAGAAATGCATTACATGGTGTTTACATCTGCATGTAGGAGCATACATGTAGTTTTGAATACATTGTGATGCAGTAAACTTTTAATGTGCGCAATTACATGATAATGCAACCTATTTCATGCAATCTAATGCGTTGGGGTCTTCATCCATCGCAATGAATTACACTAAGTAATGCATTATAATGCATGAAATAGGTTGCATTATCATGTAATTGCGTCCATTGCATTTTTATTGAAAAATAATGCATTGCAATGTACACTATTTTGGAAAATCGACTACATGAGTAGTGACTACTAGTAAAACTGAGTTCACTTTTTTTTAAGAAATAAACTGTAAGATGGTTAATCAACTCATTCTCTGTTTCTGTATTCAATAGTAAAGCTTTACAAATCCTGGTTGAATTATTGAATATATAAAAGAAAAAAAAATTTCAAAAATTTCTGAATAATTACATCGAAATATGTTTCTCCTATTCATTGATATAATTGTCTTTGTCAAATATAATGACTTTTTCATAGTTATCAATAGGTAATTTTACAAAGAATATGTCATTAAGTTCGAAAAAATTAGCGTGTGAACTATTTGTCCATGGAAGAAGAAAAAGAAAGAGCTCGAAAAGATTCAAATAAATGTTACTAGAAGATAACATCATGTCTTAAGAGGCAAGTGACGTTGATAGTAAGGGTGTAGCTGTGAGATAAGAGTACACCATCAACTTCACATGGAAGCTTTTCTTTTTTCTCAATTCTTTTCTACGTCAATTTAAAGTCAAGAAAATTTTTATGATAAATTTAAATTGTAAATGATCTTCTTTCTCCAGATAGTAGCATGGTATTTTACCGATGACTCGGATCAAATAATCTTTGAGTTAACTATGATACACTTGTGAAACAATGAAAATGTTTGTGTTCGTAACCTAGGATAAGAATTGAATATTGAATTATCTAATTTAAGAAATCTGCAAATAGAAAGTGATCCATTGTCTGTCTATCGAAAAGATAGCAAAATTGCGTTTTTCTATATCAGTCGCAAGACAATTTGATTAAATAAAAAATCGAGTGAGCACCTCTTGCTAATCATATTCGGTTTGAAGTGATATGAGTGGCAGGTGATTCGACTAGAGTTGTGCAAGATCAAGTTTTTCTTTCATTTGGCTGATAGTGATTTCTTTTCTAGTGGTCACAATCTTGATTATGGCTCTGATCTAAACGAACCAGCTTCGAAATATACTCAAAAGAATTCTGGAGAATATTGGAAAGTTTGCTTCTTTAGTTATATAAAATCATTGACTATGACATTATTTAGTCTTCTCGCCATGCAACTGCAATCGAACATGTAAATATAATCGTCGATATCTGCTCTAATACTAAAAGATGCTGAATTTTAACGTTTACTAGTCTCCGAATTCAACAGAACCAACTATAGTCTATGCTTCTGATACTTTCATATTTCGTATTTTTTGAATTAAAACAAATAAAATCAAAGGTAACTTTTTATTAATCTATATATTTAACAATCTTTCAATTAGTGTCTATTGTGTAATTGACCTAATCTTATGTGGTATGAAAAAGCACACTATATGATGAATATTTCGACAAAAAAAAAGAATGATTTGATGGATGAGTCACAAATGACTTGTGATAGAAAATGTTAGATAGAAGGAAAAAAACTATTTCCTATTCATCATAGCTTAATAAGTCTATACATAAATATTTATTGTTCATTGTTTTCACCAATGACAATACGAAAAAGACAGATATATACAGACTGATACAAATAGATAGTATGAGTTAGACATGCATGATTCCAATAATAATCATGTCAATATACTCAATTTGACAAATGAAATGTTACTTACCATTTTCAACAAATTGAATATCGGCGATGCTTTTTATTGGTTTTTGAATATTGATGAACAATTTGATCAATTATTAGTTCATCCGCTTTTTAGCCGTCATCTTAATATGATCATCAAAACATCATTTTATCGTATCGCTTGAATACACAATCAAGTTCTTTATAGCATTTGGGAAAACCCTTATCTAGAAATCATCATCAGTTTAATGAACTCACTGTTGTACTATATTCAATGTAATCTATTCTTGTTTCTTTATTTGTTAATTTTCAAGAAGAAATACTGTTTCAATATTGCACAAGTATATTAATTATTTCGTTTGTTTTATAATTGAAAAAAAGCAATGATTTTATTAGGCATATACATTTACTATTATCCTTGGTTTTTTTTAAATTGGAGAAGATTAAATTATTTATCAAGAATAAACTAAACATCCGAATATTGATATTCATAATGAGATTATAACAAAATAGTCTGATACTCTTTCAAAAAAATTGTTTTATTCTTAGTTTTAAGTAAAGGGTAAATCAGTTAAAATTTTTGTCAATTATTTTATGATCGAAGTTTATCGATTTGATTGTCTAATCGAACATCAAAAAATCGCATGCGTGTAACGGTAACTAAATCGAAAATCAATATCGTGACTTTTGATGGTTGTCTTTATTTTCTTGATAGTCGTCTCAATTGTTTATCAACATAAATTATGCGTATTACGAAAATTTTGGATATGGCTTTGGATATGAATTGACTGATATTTCTGCGCACGGCATTTAACTACCTACATTCACATCCCGCAAAATGAATTTTTGTTCTATTCTGATTATGTTAACTTACCTGTGTGCATGTAAGGATGAGGTGAAGTCACAGCCAAATTCAATTATACCCATACCCATTCACACCAACACCTAGCCATACCTACTCCCACAATTATACCTAGATCCAACTTCACTCATGCATCTCACATCCACACCCCGGATAGATGTATACACATACGCGCCCTCACCTACATTCAGAGATAAGTATTGCAGGAACACTCGACATATCTTATGTTACCGTCACTGTGTCATGAAACAAATATTTGCACACTAAAAATTTTCTAAAAATAACTAACTGTTCTTGTCCTTGTGGAACTCTGTTGGATAGCAGTTCTGATATTAAACTTTTCAGACTACTGTGCCTATCCATGTTTACGTTGATACAAACTATGAAGTCGCAAATTAATGTATTGAACATTTGTAATCTTTGTCATATGCGGTATAGTAAACGAAAAAAAAAAGGAAAAATTCCGAAGTTGCCATAATTATGAATCGCTTGAAAACTGATATGGGTGACATAAATGCTGTCAAATGTAGTTCAGTGAATATTTAAACAACAATTTCCTATCTTATTTTTCCTCAACTCGGATGATAAGATAGGCGTCTCATTAAATAATGCTTCTTCACAAGTAATGAAATCGGATCAACAATGCAATCAATTAATAAGGGATCAGGTAGTTGAATTATACCTAAGTTCAACTTTGTGTTCACACATGTGAATAAAAAAATTTTTTCTATCATAAGAAATCTTTACTATTATTCTGTAGAGTGTGCTGCATTTGGAAAAAATATTTTGATAGTAATGCAATGAAAAACCCATCAGATAAGCAAGATTGTTTGCTATTTATACTCAACATGTAGATATCAGGGAAAGAACGATACTGCTCTAAAAACTTAAATTAACTGTTAGTTGACAATAGAAGCTACTGACGAAAATAAACTGAACTGTTCTAAGCACACCAGCAAGAATTAAATTCTCCTGATGTTCAACTTTCTATAAAAAAAACCACACAATTTACTTAAAACAAATAAAAAGATTTGGTTTCGATGACTCACGAAAACTTACAGATGATAAATTTGGCTTAGGAACTTATCGTACAAGAAATAATGTTCATGAACATGTGAAAGGTATGAGTGTGAGTGAAGAAATACACACACTTATGAATTAAGCAAATAAAGAAGCTACATATATATGCGGATAAATGCGTCTATCTTTTGTCGACATATTGGACATGATCGTAGTGAATGCCCACATGGGACACACGTGGCCAGATGACCACATGGAACACAAGCCAGAGTCTTGTCTTCGGTCAGACACAATGCACATGGACTCGTTGAAACTGTATTCGCTGTTTGGATAGGCCGAGCATTGGTACTCATTGGAGTTTTCTTGGACATTTTCGTTTCTTCAATGGCTCGATCTACAAGTGTTCTTGAGTTGGATTGGCTAGTAGATGATTCAGACGTAGTGGTCATTTCAACATCAGAAGCGTTCGATGAACTCATTGAGACCATTGCAGCAGAAGACGCTGTCGAGGATTGTGCAGGAAGAATTTCTAGATAATAATTATATCATATGATTTGGACTATACGAATGATATTTAAGCTCTACTACGCAGTAATAAATAGTTAATTGATGTTCTCTTTTATTTTGTGAAACATGATTGTGAAGCTATTAAGCGAGACATTTGAACTTCTTATTTAGCCTTGAATTGCGATCTCAAAATACTGATTTTATGATTGCGTTACAAAATGTACGAGATGTTAGACAAATATTTAGATTATGAATACACTAGCTCTATCAGATGTCATACATTTTTTGTGTGCATAAGACTTTTTTTATAGATAAATGCATCGCCAAAGTCGCACATCCACTTATTGAGGTAAATAAGTAAATATTGCCCTTTCAATTGATATTTTATGTAAGTTATTGTTTTCAGTCACGGTCGATTACGTTAGCAGGACATGTCGTATATACTTATCTACATCAATAAGTTGATTCTTACTTTATTTTGATGCCCATAACGAAGAGAAAACCGACGAGGAGATTCGTACTCGCTAAACTGATTCTTTTTTATGTAAGAAAAATACCTGGTACGAATGCCTCTCGCATTTGTCGCATTTTAATACTTGGTACTATGATATTTTCTTTTTTGCCGTTGATACAATTGATTTGTTTCTGTAGAATAATGCAAGCCATCAATAGATCGCAATCGGTAACAAAATCATCCACTAAAAAAACAACAACAGTGATTGTAGGTATTTTATTTCATGTTATCGTTGTAAACATAATCTTTTTTTTACATACATTTCAACCGAAGTTGATCCTCCCAACAACGTTTAATTATTGATAATTTGAAATTTTGGTTAAGCAAATTTTGCGATATAGGTAAATCTAGGCGAGCAGCCACCAAGCGTGACAATGTACTTTCATCCGATATTTGCAATTTTTGCGCACCACTAGTAACATTGTTGGTTGATTCCTTGGGTTTAGTACGTTCTAGAAGCAAAACAACAGAGTCACTTCATCATTTTGTTTAGCAGTCAAAAATTTTAGAAAACGAACCTTGTACGCTTCGTTTGGACTCCTGAATTTTTCGATATAGATCATCTCCGCAAAGTTGCTTTGCATATCCACAATGCGGAAACCACCTAGCATGCTCAATTATAGGATTATCGTTCGCACCCCAATTCTGCAACGAACCATTGCAGTAGAAACACGTAACTATCGTTCCAGTGCCGTTATAAAAGAATCCGGCACGAACGAGATCATCAACAGATGGAAGTGGTTCGTTGGGCCATGTAGCAAATGATTGATGACGTTTTGGAATTTCTATATAATATGAGTTGCAAGCAGCGGCAAGCACAATTTCATGTGAGCGAAATGCGTCGACAACACCAGCAACTGCTGATGTTCCGTTGGTCACGGAACTCAGATTGATAATTGATGGAGGCGTGGCTTCACGGCGTATTAACATATTGACGACAAAAGGACATTTAGGCGAAAGCGTTTTATGCACTTCACATGGGTCGTCTGTATGTGGTGTCCATTGTTGACAAATAAGGTTACAATAGATACAGATAACCCGATCGCCAACATTGCAATTGAAAAAGCCAGCTTGGATCATTTGTGTTTGAGATGGTGAAGTTCGATGTGGCCAATGCGAGAATGTCTGACGACGTACTTTTTTCACCATTTCCACTTCGACAAAAGGAGGTGTCTCAATACTCCTGCTGGTTGCTTCTATTTTCTGACGTTTAGAAGGCATATCTTCTTCTTTACTGGAATCAGTAGTTGGTAAATCAACATTAATAGCTGTTGATGTATGAGACGAAGTGAAGGATAAGACTTCAGTCGATGATTTAATAGATTTAACGAATTTACAATTTGGGCTACGTTGTGCATGAACTGAAAACGGATTCATATCCAATGTCCAACTAGCCACTTCTAGTTGACAATCATTGCATCGAGCTGTATCGCCAACATGTGTGTAATGAAATCCAGCTGCTTCCAAAAAATTAACAGAGTGAACGCCTGGTTGTGTAGTAATACGTCGACATCTTTCTATAATCTTAGTTAACCCATGGATACCGTGCGATGTAACTTTGCACTCATCCGATGTTGATACCTTACACAGAGTCTCACCATGTACTCGGGAGTTTGAACACTCAGATTCTACTTGTTTTTGACAGTTTTTCTCAGTACTCGACTGCACTTGATCGCAGCTCCTGCATGTTTGACTGTTTAAAATGGAAGTCTTAGAATAAAAGAGTTCTTTCTGAGCATCAGTCTTATTGCACTGTACAAATGGCTTCAAATCCTCGAATTGCGTCGAAGATTCGAGAGTTTGTTTTCCATCATTTAGCGATTGTTTTGATGAAGTGAAGGGTTCTGTTAGTGTGTCTCTCATGTCAAGTATTGTTGTTGAAAGTGAGATAGCGCAATTAATGTGAATAGTTTCGTCTAGATAGTTTTATCTAAAAATTCAATCAAGATTAATTCCTGTAGCGATTTATTGTTTTGCATATCCAAGATACAGATATGAGAAAAGTGAATTAGTCATTGATAAGTAAGGTTATTCAAAAACAAAAGATGTACAATCATAGAAATAATACTCTAGTTTCCATCATAATTTATGTTCTGTATGATTTTCTGCGATATATATGAAAGACTTTTCCTTATAAAACTAAAGTCTAAGCATCAGCATTTATCAGATCTTTAGAATGGTGTTAGAGCCACTAACCAGTTACAGAATAGTGATAGCAAGCCTAATATGGTATACAACATCCGTCAAGTTATTTGCCTCGACTTGACATCGAGACTTTTTACAACTATCCCCTCACGTAACCTAAAAAGTTTTTGTTTCGTTTTTACGAAAGTACAGAGAATCAATCTCGCCAATTAGAGAATATCATCTTAGTTTTTTCAAAAACTTTTACAATAAGTCAGAAAGCGAAATTTTTTTAAATTGTCATGTGGATCAAGGCTACATCCAAAAAAAAGAGGCTTTACGACCCTATTTGATTTTGTATTTTGTTCTAGGCACATAAAAACACATTCTATATAGATTATTGGATCTATTCTATCTAATGAATGCCTTATCGATCCTTCTTCTTTGTCTGATTCCACACAAAGAAAAGTATCATATTTCTTTAGTCAGAATTTTTTTTTATAGAAGATGAAGAATGGCTGATGAGGGAACAACCACAACTGTCCAATCGCTTTTCGCTTGGTTCTATTGCCATTCGATCAATCTTAGTGAGTAGTGAAAAAGCCTACTTTGGTTTGATTTTCTGATCTTCTGTTATTGACTTATGGACACTTTACTGGATTTTTGGCCTATGGGCATGAGATTCCATAGGAACCTGAATGATTGAATTTCGAGCTGAAATTTTGTGCATAGACAGCTCTCATAGTCATTAGAAAATTCCAAAGGTTGAACCAGGGCAAACGTACCCTTACCCACATATTAGCTTGTGTCGAAAATATGGTTTACATGAATTTCGGCCCAAGGAATTTTCGGCCCGGACTTTCGGCCCGGTCCGACTGTCCGGTGATTTTTCGGCCCAGGCCCAAATTCGCCTTGTCAATCCCTTAAAAGAAGCCATATTTCTATAACTAGTTGGTACACTTCGTAGTGCTGAGCAGTACGTCGTAGGTCTGAACAGTATGACGTAGTCCTGAGCAGTACGACGTAGTGCTGAGCAGTACGTCGTAGTGCTGAGCAGTAGGACGGAGTGCTGAGTAGTGCGTCGTACACTCTAAAAAAACAAGGTATTCTTGGAAACCGGTGGCAAAAGGTTTCCGAGTGTGTCACTATAGGAAACCTTTTAAGGATTTCCGAGAGCATAAAAATGGGTTTCCGAGCCCTCGAAACCCTTTTTCCGCCTGTTTCCGAGAATCCCTTGTTTCTTTTGAGTGTACGACGTACTGCTCAGCACTATGTCGTACTGTTCAGCACTACGAAATGCGCTAACTATTCATTGAAGTTGGACTTTTTTTATGAATAGCAGTGAGATGAATTTCGCCCTGGACCGGATTTCCAGTGATATTTCGGCCCGGGCCGAAACGCCGCCGGACTTTGGGACCGGGCCGAAGTTCCGGACCGAAAATTCCTTGGGCCGAAATTCTGTCCTCCCGAAAATATCCCTGTTTTGAAACATAGTCGCAAAGAGACTTTTTTTTAAAATCTGAGTATCTCGATAATGATGCATTCGTTCTGGCTCGAACTTTGGGGATTTTCTAATGACTATGAGAGCTGTCTATGCACAAAATTTCAGCTCGAAATTCAATCATTCAGGTTCTTATGGAATCTCATGCCCATAGGCCAAAAATCCAGTAAAATGTCCATAAGTCAATAACAGAAGATCAGAAAATCAAACCAAAGTAGGCTTTTTCACTACTCACTAAGATTGATCGAATGGCAATAGAACCAAGCGAAAAGCGATTGGACAGTTGTGGATGTTCCCTCGTGCGTAGCCTTATCGAGTGAGCTCAGCAAGATGTGTCCTCCACTGGCTAGTGTACTACTTTAGGAATTTCTATCATAACGAAAATCTGTACTTTTTATTTTTTGAAAAAAGATTTTTGAATCAAAAACTAACCGTTAATTACTCATTCATCTCAAGCTGTAAGGCTGAAAAGCATGATTGGCATGTTGGAAATGTGGATGAGGGTATTTATTTCACGCTTATACTGGCATTCTCTTACAAAAGCTTTTTTCATTATAACGAAAATTCGTAAGTGTGGAACTGAAAAAGTTGGTTCAATTGAATGCACTGACTGCTAAGTTTCGAAAAATCCTGAACGTTTTCTTATTCTATTTACACTGCTACGGGGGAGGGGGGGGGGGGGGGGGGCTCATTTAAAAATAGTGAAAAAGTTTTCGTTTTCTTACGTTAGAGGAACTCGAAAGTTTCTCGTGTTCTCTATGCCATAATTTTACACGAAGATCTTCATTACTTCATCGATGACTTCTTGCTCTCTGTTTCTCTCACTCCAGACATCTGTAGGCTAGCTATGGGAAGTACATATGTTGTTTAAACTTGTTTGCCTGACATCTTCTGTATGCAAAAAGTGTCATACGCACTCAGGATTTGATATCGTCTGAATCGATGAAATATAAATGTACTTGATGGATCGATTCTGTTTTGTGTTCATCGGCTGTTCTATTACGCAGTTTTACATCAACCAGCAGCTGTTGTATTGTTTGGAAAAGACCGATCACTTGAGGCTGTACAAGTGCTATACACGAATGGTGTGAGTAAACTAGGAAGAAACAGAAGAAAAAGCCAAGCGAATCACGAGTGTTGTAGAACGAATAAAAGTGGGAGGCAGTAGATGGGGTTAGCCTCAGTATGTGTGTGATCAATACCTACAATATGAAGACTATTTTTTTCAGTTGAACTTTTTATTTTCGTTACTAATAGGTATGTCATGGTATTTAGTTAGAAGATATGAAAGGTCAGCCTTCGTCACACTATTTATCCACGAAGTGCAACACAGCTTCATTGACTGGCATAAAATTTAAGTGCTTCTGTAGAGTGCACTGGAATATGTCTTTTTCTGTGAAACCAAACTGATAAGCAAATACAGAATGATACATTCTGCACTGCCTTTAACAGGTTTTTTCCAACTACCCTATAAACATCACAAACTGACATCCATGAGTAGTACTATCGCGTAAGCACGAATGTATAAGTATCGGAAGAGATTATCTACACTTTTTTAAAAGCTATGGTTTGGAGCATAACTGTGTTCTAGCAATAAAGTAGACCATAAAAGTGTAATATGAAAGGCCTTCAACAATTTTTGACAATACTGTGTGTTTCCGTCAATACATAGTGACTCTTCACAGAATCATGTAAGAACAAGTTTGCCTGTGCTGTAACTGATCGATTCAGTTTAAGATCATCACCATTGCTCAAAACTTGAGGGTGGGTAGATGATGTTAACATTGAATAGTTGTTGATAACCAGCGACTGAAGAATAGACTTACTTATGTCAACATTTAGTCTTGCCCTCGCTCGCTACATCCACACCCAAGCTCATTATGCGCTATTGAGCGGTCGTAAATTTTGTTTTTAGGTTGGGCTCGGTTTTTATACTTGGATATATTTCTAGTGTGATTTTTAAAATGTTGTGTGGGAATTTTGATGATCACTATCTTTATCAAGCCTTACCAAAACTATTTGTCGCTCCCTGTTCAATCACCTGATCCGACATTTATCAAGCTTGGTTGGCCACTATTGATGAACTAATGTGAAAAATCACATTTGAAAATGGACTGATCAATTAGAGGCTATTGTCGAATGTAGTGATAATTTATTCGAACTTTCAATAGATTGAATAACTCTTGTCGAGTTTGCCTACACGTACAAATGTTGTATCTATATATGAAAAAACAGACTCAATCTATTTCCATATGTTTTGTCTTAATTCCATGCGAAACGACATCAAATTGGTGTTTTTAGGTGAGAATTGGTCTGAATCGGTATTTCGAATCGAAAATGACATGAAGAAACGATTATTTAATACTTGATCAGAAGAAATTAAAGATAATTTTGTCAATGTCTTTGAATAGAAAATATAGAAGTTCGTTTCAACTATTTCAATACCGAATCACTTGAGAAAAGATGATCATTATCGATTTTATTCAATGATGAGCACTACAATTCAGCACTGGATAGATTCTTTACGTTCGTAAAATTTAAATCCCGATAGAACTCAATACAATATCAAATGTTAGCATAGGCGAAAGTGAATACCGATAATTATATACAAAAGTCTTCTCAGTGATCAGAGTAAATTGCATCAAGACGTGTTCACGTTTTGTATGACAGAAAAGACAGCATTGAATAATGAAGTGAATAAAAGAAAGACTTAAGCATCTAGTTTTTGGACTCGGATTGCCAGCTTCTCGTCTTTTGTTAGTTCGATCACCACTAGAACTTCTTTGTAGCACCAATGGTGCCTCATATTTGGCTTGACATCGACATCTACGAAACATTTTAAAACTGCTTGTAGGTCGATCGATTTGACCGTAATATATGTTGAATGAAAGTTATTGCCTGTTAAGACCACTACAACCATTTGCCGATAAGAGATAGAACACAGAACAAGGTAATGCTCTCGTGAAAAATTCGAAACTAAACCGATTGAAAAGATGAAATGAAGATATTTTTCAAATTTTCTTTTATCAGGCTAGAAGTGACGTCATTGATGGAAAGTATTTCACAATTTTTTATCAATGTAATAATGGCGCGTTGCAGTGCGCGCTTGTAAGAATTTTAAGAGTGCAAATAAAAGCGACAATACAACTTTTTTACAGAAATAGAAACTGAGTAGACACACTGATAAGAAGAAAAAAGGAAAAAAGGGTATGAAGAGAGTAAAGAAAGAGAAGAAAAACAAAGTGTGATACATTAAATTAATATCCTTTCTTTTTCTTTCTATTCATTTGTCTCAATAAGAAGCAACCACTTTAAAAGGAACGTTACGTTTCGAGATGAATGCATCTTTTTTGGGCTTATATCAATTTGAAAGAATTGCCGAGTTCCAATGTGCGAAATTCTTCCATTGAGTTTAATATGGATTATCTGTAAATTTACAATTAGAGATACCCAACTATCAGAGTGATCTATGATAGCATGTTGATGCCAAGAAACGCACACATCGGATTCAACTGCTCTATCGCTTTTTGATCACATAATTGCAGATACAAAGTATAGATGTTCTATGTAGTACAAGTAAAACAAATGAAATGAACTATCTCTTTGTTACGTAGTAAAGAATTGCATTAAGTAGTGTGTTTATTCTTGATTCAAAAAATAGACACATGACAAAAAATAATAGAAAGTAGGACCAATAGAGAGAAAAAAAAATGGTGAGTACATGATGATGCGTACATATAACAAATAGATGAAGAGAAAGAGTGACGTTGATGTGAATCGTCTCTTTTTGACCACATCCCATCCTTCTTACGGACCGTGATCGATATAACATGCGTCATTGTGTGAAAACAAAGTGGCTCGGTTATTCTTCATATTAATATCAGGTAGGAATCATCCTGACAGTCTTTTTATTCAGAATTGGAGTATAAATTGTGCCCATTTTCTACTCTCACTACCTGACAATTTCGTTCAGAATCAAATTCTATAGCTTTTATTTCAAATGTTGGTTTCCTCGCAATTAAAAACTTACTTTCCTGAGGAAACTTTGGAGTTGTTCATTTATTAGATTTGCAATATGTCCACAATTTTGTCTCCTTTTATTTTGAAATTTTATTCCTGATGTATTACTTAATTCTTGTATTTTATGAGGATATCCATGATACATCAGCACCAACCAATCGTTGACCACTATCGGGTATTTCACTTGTATCGATTACTAATAAACACCCTGTTCCACCAATAAAACTAAGTGATACTTCTTTATCCCACGATGTACTCACAAATGTACCATACTTGAAGTGCTGATCACTTTTATCTCTACCATGATTGTTAAATATGGATTGATCCATTTTGATATCTCTTAAACCATGATATACTGTTGGAGGACGATTTTCGCTTTCATCATGTTTATCTAACAGCCGAATAGCTGAGTCCAATATCGCACCAAATATCGGCCATTTTTGGTGATGCCAATTATCGTCTGGTAGGAATGGATTTTGTTGACAGTAAAGTATCTCATCCCAACGTAGATCAGCGTAAACCATTGTATCTGTGTACAATATAATTGCAAGCATTTGATCATGGTTAAGAGGTGAGCCCATCCTCAAATGTCTTGGATGTTTCAATTTCTCATGTGCAACATCATTCAAAGATGCATACTGTCCGCCTTTGGGGAGCATTACATGACCGAAACCATTTTTGTTCAATTCAGAGATAAGATCACCTTCGTTGCCCAGATTTGTGCTTACCCGACATTCTACTCTATGAACATAATGCCATTTTTGATAAGCGGATATAAATTTTTTCAAACCCATATTTTCTTCCACAGTAAGGTCACCGCGTTTTCTTGTATGAAAATACACTGTACAATGCCCAATATCTTGTTGTTGATACCCATTCTCATTTAGACGAGTAAATGCATCACACTGCTCGCCATACTCACAGTGAATTTTTTCATGCCGATTTTCGTCCATATGGAGAAGAGCTGCTGTTGTATGATAACCATTTTTAATTTCCAAATAAAACTTACAGGCTGTATTTTCGAGACAAATGCGAAACGAGGTTGGAGTCGTCATAGCTGCTCTTTGGCTCAGTGCTAATTACTTTTTTGCTTAGTAAAGTAGTTGAAATCACTTTTTTTGTTAAATCAAATTTAAAACAACATAAGTTTAAACTCACATTTTATTCTCGATAAAAATTAAATCCCATGTCGCCACTTTTTTAACGACTGCGACGCAGTTACACGTAACTACGAAAAAAATATCGCAGGCCTGTGCGCGCGGTTACGGTAAAAAATTCGCAGTTTCGCATAGCTGCGTCGCAATTTTCCGCAATTACGGGTCACGGTGCGATCGCAGTTATGCGTAACTGCGTCGCAATTTGATCGCAGTCAAACATATGGGATGGTATAATGGAACGAATGAACGTTAAATTTATAAGGATGAAAAAATTTTCAGTTTTTGTCAAATGTAATGCAGAAGACATTGTTTACAATTAATCGAACCCAAATAAAATTATATATATATCGTGTTATCTAACGGGTGACTCATAATAAATGGCTACACTTTGCATTTTATTTTTTCATCATCTAATACGCTTAATTGAAAAACAAAATATATCACAGGATGCAACGTGAAAAGCTCTACAATTTACATAAGATAGCTTTTTTTATAGTTACTCTTTTTGTTTTTAAAATGAGCAAAATTTTGAGCGCCCAAATTTCGACCGTGCGAAAACTGGTCAAAAAGAATTTTGCTTTTTTTCAAAACAAGAAGAAACATTATAAAATCAGTGGTCTTATGTAAAATGTAGAGGTTTCAGGCTGCATCTTATGGTATATTTTGTTTTTATACGAAGACACATTGGGTGATAGAAAGATGAGATAAGGAAAAATGAATTTCTCTTTCGTGTAGAAAAAAATGAGTTTTTCGCAACGACGAAAATTGGTCGCACAGAATTTCGCTTGTTTTGAAAACAAAAGGCGCATGTATGAAATACGCTGTTCTTTGTAAATTGTAGAGCTTTTCACGCTGCATCTTGTGGCATATTTTGTTGTTTTTACGAAGGCATATTAGGTGATGAAAAGATGAAATAAGAGAAAAAAAATTTGAATTAAAAAAGAATGATTTTTTCGTAACGGCCAAAATTGGTGGCAGAGAATTTTGCTTTTTTGAAATCAAATAGTGTACAATTAAAATAAGCTTTATTTCGTAGATTGTAGAGCTTTTCAAGTTGTATCTTGTGGTATATTTTACTTCTTTTTATAAAACATAAAGGATGTTTCATAAGTTTCGCCCCCTCTCCCTTTTTGTTTTTGTCATAACTTTCTCGTATTCCATCGTAGACTGATTTTGAAGATAGATTTTGGAAGAGCAGTATCTAAGCTTTCAAACAAAAAAAAATATATTCCATTACCATGAATTGCACAGTAGAACGAGGTCAAACAAAATTTTGAAAAATTTTCAGGACATGCATTTTTTACTTCTTGCCTATGAAGATTGTAAAAGATCAACAGCCATGCATTTACATACTCACTAGGTTCTATGGATAAAATAGTTTCAGCCCAAAAGCGATTGACCAGTTGCTTCGTTAGAAAATACAAAAATTAGTTTTATCATTACAATGGGCCTCATCTTGGCTGAGCTTTATTTTCTGTTTATCATTGTTAGTGAATGTTTCAAGCTAATGTTAGCTTGTTGCTGAGAGCAAAACAACCTAAAGTCGATCGTGATGTGATCGCGAACTAATACATAGCTATTGTGCTACTGATCTCTTCCACTTTCAAGAGAACCTTGCTATGACTTACGAGAAAATATCTACGACTGAAACCTTCACATTGAGACCATATGATCACTAAGTGGGGCTCAGTAGAGCTTTGAACTCAAATTATTATCGATTTATTGAATTTTTGATCTGTCCGAAAGTTATTCCAAAATAATTATTTGAAGAAATTTCAACTCGATAACTTACTCATTACTCGATTTTGTGCTTCTAGAAATACCGTTAAAAATTCAGTAAAACAGATCTTGTTTTCTTCTGAAAATACGAAATATACAAAACATACCTTTATTTAGCAACAGTTTCAAGATTTTTTTTTAAATTTATTATTCTGACAAACAAGGTTCGTTTTCACTGAACCACTTAAAGTATTTTAAAAACCTGAATTTTTATCTATTGATAAAATTTCAAATGGATCATTTTTTTAATATGACTGTTTTCGAAGTACCTTATAACAGGTTCGAAAACTTATCAAGCATTACAGACTGAAAGACGAAGGCTTCTAAATAACCTATCGAGTTTTGTTCATAGCCTTAATACGGATTCAAACGACATATTTTATTTGACAAAGTTCTTTCGTTAGAGATATTTTTTGCAGGACATATGAATGTACTGAAACGACATTGCTTTTTTGTCAATGTTTTGTATTTTTCAGATCAAATATGGGAAAAAATTCTATTGTATTTTTGATGTTGCATTTGATTACAGTATATACCGCATTCAGTGCATCGCCGATCGTTCGACTTAGTGCAAAATCCGCCAGTGAATCTACTCCAATGTGGCAAACGGCACAAGTATTAAACGTATCAGCACCTGGTAAGATCGTATTCTACAATGATCAAATATTCTAAGTCTTTCTCTTTTATTTCAGCTAATTGGGTTGATTACATGGGTGTAACAACAACAGACGGCTCAGTTGGACAAGCTCAAGTTGAAATATCTACACTTGCTACAGTAATGACAAGCTTGCTCATTCCAGAAAAATTTCGTGATCGAGCAGTTGAAAGTGTTAAAATATTAATAGTAGCTGCAATCGAAGGGTCGTACATAGCTCAAGCATTTACGTTTAACAGCCAATCAGACGCTTTATTGACAACATTATTGATTGTTGCAAAAAAAATAGATTCACCAACTAATCCAAAATTACCAGTAACGGCTACGTAAGTTACGATTAATACAAAAGCAGAAATCAAAAAACTATATACAGTATATGATACAGATAGATGCTTTCGATGTACCGACTGCTTATGGGTTACGGAATGTTGTTGTAAAAGGGATAATCCGAATTATGTTGAACGCGGAAATACACCGAAAGAATTGAATATTATCAAGCAAAAAATGACAGCTGATCAATTCATTTGGTTCAATGAACGGAATTTGAGTAGCCTAGTGAAACGTTCTTTGTCATCAAATGATAATGATAACAATTGAGAAAATATTTTAACTGAACAATAATATAGTTAAGAGAACCTTTACAGTTCAACATATTCTTTTAAAAATAGAAATTCTCGAACTTATTGGAAATTGTACAGTCATCATCGTCTATATAAGACATCACTTGAGACTTTAATTTTCATTTTGCTTTATAATGATTTTCAAAAACATGAGTGTGGGTTTGGGGTGTAGATTTCTGTGACTGTAGTGCTGTGTGAAGACAAATTCTGTACTCATACTCTCTCACACGCATAGCCATACTCGTTGTGAATTAGAAGATATTTTATCGAATATTTAGCATGCAGCTCAAAAGTTGAGAAACAAATCATGAGTTTCTTCTGGTGAAGTGGGGGCCGTACTTCAATTCAAGTAAAGATGAAAAGTATTTGATCTTGAACACAGCTCTGGATTAATTGATAGTTGCGAACCCATTATCTTGTGGGTACAGGAGTAGATGGGGGCGAGCATGGATATACGAATCGGTGACAGTAATAGTGTCAGTGTAAGCAAATGAGAATAAGTTGTGCAGGTGTTCATGTGAAGTGGATGCGGATGAAAATCATTGGTTAGGCAGATATTTGTGGATGTTAGTAGGACAAGAGAAGTTGTGCACCTGCATTCACACACCCTCATATCCCTACAGATATGTAAAAGACACTTCGCACTATAAATCAGCATTGCTCTTTCATACTCTACATAGTTGTATTTTACAATTTTTCTTTCGTAAAAACTGCACCAAGGCCAACGTATTATTATTAACATTTTCTGCTGCAACGTGACGTCACTCGAGTATTGATTTTGCGTTGCTATATAAAAGCTGGAAGAACACTAACCGCTGACACTGAATGAGGTGTACCATTCTCACTTGTCTCATCAATTCTTTTGTACAAGAAAAAAAAGAGCTTCTTCAGTACATCCTGTGTAACCACATCAATTTTCGACGAAAAAGAGAGCAAGAAAAATAGATGCGCCGATCAAATTTTCCATACATTATACAAACACTTTTGTTGCTTCTCGAAAGACAAAAATCAGATAAGAAAAAGGAAATAATATTCATTCCTCCTTCCCCATTTCTAATTTTCAGGTATGCCTAGCATGGCTGTGACTGTTGATCTTCTCTTCATGCGCACTCACAGCAACCCTCGATTATTTTTCAATAGCAAATTATATAGTATGAATATTTGTACTGCCAAAACATATAGGAGTGTACATATGGTTGATGCTGTGATGCTTGTCTATACAGGCACCCATCCCATACCCTTCTATCTTATAGATACAATTTATTTGAAATTGACAGCTAATACTAGGTATGAATAATATGACACAGGTGTGAGTCTTGTTGAGATCTCAATCAAAGTTGAATAATTCAGCCTATATAAATGATCAATGCAATTCAATTCTGTGTAACTCATAGACTGTTAAACTTTTTAATCAATCGAGCTCAAATTAATGCATCGATTTCGAAAACATATTGCTAATTCCATTCATTCAGTATACGAATTAAATTGAAATGTCCAAGTATCATTGAGCTCAATTTGAATATTACAATCAACAGACTTTCTGTATTGTGTTGTGCTGTATAAACTTATCTTATCATTCTGTCATATTGAGCTTTTCTTTCAATTTTAATTCTTTCTCGTCATAACTATTTGTACGAATGCGTATTCCAATATGGTTACCTACTACGTAGTTGCATCATTCAGTTTCTTTACCGATAATTATGGTGACAATAGTTGATAACAGAAATAAAGTTGCATATGTAGGACTCGTTCTTAACAAAATACAAAATAACTATTTATAGGGAAAATGAAACAAGAAGCACTATGCAAATCAGATTCATTCAGTCTTCTGATAATTCTTGAAAATTTTTATCCTATTGAACATCAATATAAAGAATACCGCACGCTTTTTAAACTTTTATCTTTCGAAAATGCTTGAGACTTACTAATTAAGTAGCATTTTAAAAAATTAGACGTCTTCCATAAATTGATGCTTGGTTATGTCATCGATACTATACCAAAAACTGCTCCTGAATACATTTTCGCATTTCGTATTTATTTGACAATGTAGAAAGTTTTCAAAACGATTTTGAAATCGGAAAGAAAATGAAAAAAACCTCAATTGAAAAAGTTCTGAACATCAGTATATGTGTTGAAGATATATTAAAAAGTCAAATTTTATTTCCCTTTGAAAGAAAAGTATGAAGAATCATCTAACAGAAATGTTGTAAATCACAATTATTCTCTTCCTCTCTCATTGATGATTCATAGTTTCATATTGAACAACTCGAAATAGAAAAAAAATGAAAAATAATACAAATAGCATTTATTGCTTCGTGAATCAAATCAATGTTAATGAAAAAATTGACGATCATGCGCTAATGAACTTTTATTAAAAAACAATAAGTTGAATAATCTTTCAAGAGTCTAAATAAAAGTAATGAAAAGACTTGGAACTAATCTTCATCATGGACATAGTTTCGTATTGCTTTTTTCATGAAAAAAAAAGCATGAAATCAAAGAAAATATGCATTATTAGAAAAGAATGGTAAGTGATAACATCGATAAATTCTTTAATTGAAAAATAAGTACATATTTTATTCATCTATATTTTCTAACAGCGAATGTTTTTTTTACTCCGTCGGAGAAAAAGAAAGAATAAATTAACACCTATAATTTTCATTAACAAAAACCTATATTGCAAAAAGTAGATTGATTCAAACAAACTCTATTCAATTAAAAATAGAAATCAAACAATAATTAGATCTCGAATATAAATATATTAGCTGCCTTCATTTAGATCTGAAAAAAAAACAAAAGATAGGACCAAACTTTTTCGATTTTACATCTTATTCTATGAATAGATATTTAACGTTTTGGTCGCAATGAAAACAGTTAAAGAAGAAAAAAGAAAATGAAAAAAACAGAAAGAAATAAAATAAAATAATGTTTAGCTGACTGTGAGAAGAAACAAATAATGCTCCGTTACATTCATCTGTCATGTCGACGACTTCGTTTAGACCAGCCGTTGTCAATATCTTTCATTTTCTATTTTGTACAAGTGCCGACAAGAAAATTTCTTATCTATATCATATTTTGTTTCATGAGAGTACTTTGGTTTGTACCAGCTTGTTAATAATAAATAATAGATTTCAATGTATGAAAAAAAAAGCATGAGAAGTATTTCTGATGATCGTTGACAGCAAAATGTACTTAATGAGATGAATATCTAGATAGAAATCAGACATGACTCAACTATTTTTTCACAGTGAGCTAACTCCGACATGGTCAATCTTGCTGATTTTCTGCAATTCCTTCCTGAAAACAAAATGAATACTTCTAGCAAATTTTACAAAAAATGACTAAAAGCGCTTTAGTAGATCTATTAGCAGAAGAATGTGTAAAATCGAAAAAGTTTGATCTTTTCTTTTTAAGACCTAAACGTAGACAATTCAGATATTCATATTTGAAATACTTATTAAGATCTCTACAGAATACATTGCCTTTCAATTTGGTCTGTGTGTGCATACTCAAATATATTCTCTTTGTAGATCTCCCTTGAGAGATGATTTTTTTTCATTCTTTTGCTCTTTCATTTTCACCGCTATCATACCTTCACATAATGATAATGACGAGACAAGACGACAAAGAAAATATATACATATATAATATTTGTATGCATGCTTGAATATTTTCTCAATTAACACTACTGTCATAGTATATTCTCAGGTGATTAGAATTTTCCTTTTTGTTTTTTTTTAGTATATCCATCATCATCCAATTTTAACATCTTGTGTGACAACTTCATTATATTATTATACTGAGACCAACGCACACACACACCAAATGTCATCAACAAAAAAAAAAATATACTTGAGTTTTATAACGAACAAAATACAAAGTCATTAGACGCAAATGAAGCATAGTTGGCCTAATACACAAAATTGATGATGTGTCAAAAAAAAAAATATTCTTTTTTCACCAATAAATCTGTTGCTGTTGTCCATGAAAATCGTTAAAATATGTTAATTTTTGAACAAGATCAAAATCAGTAGAATAAAGTAGATGTTTCAATGTACAATTTGTTTCTGATGGTGATGATGTTGATGATGTTGTATAACTTGTATTTGTATTTGTATCATTCGCAAGAAGATTATCAATAAAAAATGAACTTTTTATTTGTTGTGATTTAATCGGAGATGATGATGGTGTACTGACAAGAGTTGTTTTTATCGATTTTTTCATATTTACTGTTTTTTCTACATTAGATTTATTTAATAATTTAAAACGTTTTCGTCGGCGTAGATAACTTCCATTTTCAAACATGTCACCACATCTAAATAAAATCTCATTTTCATTAATTTATTCGAAATGAAATTGAGATCAAATGTTTCGTTCAAATGCTGATATTCACTTGTTTATATACATACATACGTATATACAAGATCAAGCCTCTTTAATTGTAGCAATTATCAATAAGCTATATATCACATCGGAAAAGATCAAACAATATTGTATTAATATATAAGTGAAAACAGGTGAAAAAAAGAGATGCTATTCATCAAGTGTTTGACAAGATGTAGTTTTTTTTTCTTTTCAATTCAATGACGGCTTCTGTTATATTGAATTGTTTCAAAAAAAAAACATGTCAGATTTAATTGTGTGAACATGCTTACTGTTTTTAATGATGTTTTTAAAATGATCACTTATGTTTTTTCTAACACGTAGACAAACAGTTATTCTTTATTTTCTAACCCATCTTCTATGAGTCACGTATAAGTAAAATAATTTCTTTCATCAATTTGTCTGATTGAACTCATGTTCTGTATATGACTTACTTGCTATGTAATGCCCAAAAATTGCCTTTACCAGGTCGATCAATTCTACGAGGAATTTTTATAAAACAATCATTGAAAGATAAATTATGTCTTAATGAATTTTGCCATTTTTGCGTATTCGTACGATAATATGGAAACCGATCAGTAATAAACTAAATTCAAAAAAAAAATGCAATACACGAAGAATATAATTTATATTGTTTTCTTTTGTTTTACTTTGTAAATATCACTGAGCGGTAACATTTTTTCTGGACTTTGTTGAATAGCCATTGCTGTTAAAGCAATATATGAATCTAAGAAAATATAAAACGAATTGAAATTTTTTAGTAAAAAAGTTTTTTTTTTGACTCACATGGAGGTTTTTCATCTGAATAAGAAGATTTGCCGGGTCGTGGCATTGTACGATGTGTTAAAAGCAAATAGACTTATCAACACATTGAATAGTAACACCTGTAAACGTAAATTTGATTGGCGGTGATAATGTAGATTTTTTTCTCACTTATTTTAACCAATCGAAATACACACAATCTTTCATCCATCAATTTGCTTGTTCGTTCTTTCTTTTTCTCTATTTCAATCAATAACACTAACATACACACATACATCTCATCAATGAGTAATTTTTATGTTAGACCCCCTCATGAGTGTTGTAGACTTTTCACCTGTTGTGTGCTCATGTACAAGACATTTCTCTTTTTTTTTTTCTTATTTATATTCATATTCATTGATCCCTTGTGTATAAAAGAAAAAGCTCATTCGAACGATCAAATTAAAAAAAGTCAAGAACAATATAATAAAGAATATTTGAGCAATAAAATTGTGGTAATAACAGTAAGATGAGAAGAAATACGACTATACTCTTAACTCTTCCGGATGAATGAATGAATAAAATAAATCTTGAGAAATAATATTTTTTTTATGCCTGCTGGGATCAAAAAGATTTATGCGAAGGAGATGATTGATAGAGAAACATAACTTGAGTAAATTGCTTGTCATTAGCAAACAAACATTATTATTAGAAATTTTATTTTTAGATTTTCAATTATTTGTTTGAAAGAAAATAACAAATTATTTATGTATTCAGTGTAATTTCATGAATATGAAATTTAACTAATGTTTTAGAAAGAACTGTCAGCTGTAAGAATGTAATTTCTTCGGCTAATATAACTTATACATTAAATGATACTTCATATGAGTCCAGCTATTTATTTGTAATAAGCAAATATATTTCATAAACTCAATCCGAAATGTATCTTCTTTTTTCATCGACAGAATTTTTTTCTGAACAATTTCAGAATTTCACTGGAGAAATATTGCCTTGAAGAGACAAATAAACTAAATAGTAATGACATCATCCAAATTTTTTAAACGACTATTACCATCAATAGAGAGGACAAGAACAATGCTTTCGAGTAGTAGGTATGGGTGTAGGTATTAGGCTACTTGACTCTCGTACACATTCGAATTGAAGGACCGGCAACACCGAATAAATGCCAATATTATGACCTTCAATTCAAACTTGTAATAATTGATGAATTAAAGAACGATTATGCGTTCAATACAACTACGATGAAACAACTTAACAACAATATCAACAAGCCTTCACAAAATAAAAAAAATGATTATTTGAAATCAACGAATTCTTGATTTAATGAAACGATATGAACAAGGTTATTTGTCATTATATGAATATTTTAATAAGATTAGTAAAAGAATTGGTAAAAAATGACATGAATTATTTTGTTGCCATGATCTTATGACCTATTCAATTATGTTCTCGTTTCTTCGAGAAATCAGGAGAATTAATTAATTAATTAGTCTTAAAACGGATCCAACAGACCCAAGATAGTAGCAGTTGTTTTGTATTAGAAAAAAAAGTGAGAACATTTTGTTAGAATCAAGAGAGAAATGCTTTATCAAGGTTTTCTCAATTGGCGAATGAATTTAATCTTCTAATAATTATCACCTTTCTAATTTCATGCTAGATAGAATACAAGAAAGAACTCATCTATTTAGGTTTGTTTTTCGACCATATACAAAGATTCATTGAATTATTTATGAAGATATTACTCAAAACTGTCGATTAATTAAAATATAACTACTTAATTGATTGATTGTATCAATCCACATGTCAATGAAAGAACATAGCTAATTTGTTTATTTAAAAAAGAAAAATAATTTAATTTATATAAACATACAATATAATTATCTTTATCTACAATAATAATATTAATTGATGCTGAATAAGAGGTGCAAAATAGGAACCAAAATCTTCATAAAGTTTTTTTTCATTATTTTCATTTTCGTTTTGAACTGAATGATAAGCTATGGTAATAAATTTCTAAATCAAAACAAAGAATTGTTGCATTTTTATGTTAAACAATAACAATAAAAATATCTTACAACTACAACTTCTGTCATTTTCTGTGATAATTCATTATTTGATATTAATCGAATTTTTTCACCTAATTGTTTAACAAGAGGAAAAATGATTTGAATAATTACCTAAATATATATACAATAAGAAGAAAAGAAATTTATTTAAAAATAAAAGAACTTACTTTATGACTCATTTCACAAAGACCAATAAATGCTCCGTATTGAGTTGACCAAGTGTATTTTTCTTCATTATTTATTAAAATTCGATAGAAAATATCTATTGTACGTTGTTGTAAACGATTTGCTGCTGTAGAGTATTTTCTTAAAAACAAATTTTAAAAAGTTATTCTTTTAAAAAATTAATTTCATTCTTACCGTATAATTTGTCCACAACATTTTGCTGCAAGATCACGTAATGACCAATGATCACGTGAAATTCTTCGTTCAAGTAAACAAGAAAGTATAGCTGGTAATAAATGATGCAACTAAGAAAAAAAGCCAATACAAATATTTCTATTGATCAAATAAAATTCTTACATATGATTCTAGAAAAAGTGTTTCATTTTGTAATAATGCATCACTCATTTGCATTAAATAGTTCAGAATTATTGATCGATCAAAGGTCGATGTTGGTGTTAAATTTACACGTACGCCTTCTGATATGAAAATAATAAGACGTGAAACAATTTGTTGAAGACTACTATCCGATGAAAGAATCAATAAAGTTTGCTAATAAAAGAAAAAAAAAAATTATTGATAGTATAATGAAGAATAAATTACTTTTCGTTTTTTTTCATTTGAACAAATACACATTTCTGTTAATTCTTTATAATAAATGTTTTGTTCCTTGAAAACAAATATTAAATTTATTTAATCTTATGATAAAATAAATTCTTTTATTTACAATCGATAAAATATGACAGATTTTATTTAAATTTTTTTGTGAAATTAAACGAATAGTTGATTGAATAGGTCTATTTATCATAGGATTTTCATTTGTTGTTGGTTGCTTACCATTTACTGCTAACCAATGTGCTATTAAATCAATAGATCATATAATTCTTTTCATAAAAATATCTTGATGATTTACCATGAATACTTATATCGAAAGGTATTTTTAGTTGACTAGTAATTAAATCATCCAATGGTATAATATTATCATCGATATGATATAGAATTCGGTTATCTTTTTTTATTTTACGAAATAATGAACGATGAATATTCAATGTTGTATTATAACCATACATAGACTAGAGAACATAAATAGATATTTAGAATAAAATCAAAAAAATTTACTTCTAAATGATATAATTTTAATGCAAATGCAAAATCTTCTGTTGTCATTTCTTTCCGACGACATTTTCTTACGACTTTACAAGCATCCTAAAACGAAAATTATTGTTAGAAAAAATTCTTATTATTTGTTTTGTTTTTACTTGTAAGAGATTAAAAATAAGTTCAGTAGTTTGTAATGTTAAATAAGTAAGGGATTCATCAGATAGACATTGATCATTATTTAATTTTTCAGTAAGATATTCAATTGATTTAATTGAAAATTGAATAGACATCTAAAAATCATAAATCATTCAAATACTGATTAGATAACTAATAATGAAATCATTATAAAATTTTCTTTTAAAGAAGAATGAAAAAGCGATTGTTCTTCTGCATCACATAGTTCAAACTAGAGTTTAATCTGCCAATCGTAAATAATTGTGTTTGAAAAAAAAGTGCAAGAGAATTCGAATTGACATTATTGTTTTGAAGTTTGAAAACAGAAGTGGTTTTCAAATTTGGCTATCATTAACTTTGTTTCATTGGAATGATAGAGAACGAGGATAATAGAAGTTTATTGATAATTGATAAAAACACATAAAAACTGAAAAGTTGGTATATGAAGATTTTGTTGAAGAAGTTTAAAGAAAGACAAATTTTCATCAAAAACTTTTTCTCGTTTAACTAAATATTTATCGTGGAAAAATATATCGATGAAAATGATTTTGTTTAGCTGATATTAAATAATCAAGCGATTGGTTAATATTAATCGCCATTACTAGAAGAGAAAAAAGAAACTTATATAGCGATCATTGAAACATCATGTGTATGTTTTATCGTAAAGAATAAAATTCATTTGAATTTTATTAAGATGTTCCTTTCCTTAAAATCTAATCCTTTTAAAAGTTTCATATGATATGTTGGTAATACTTATACTATGTCAAGAACATGATGATCTAATAAGTCTACAATTATATCTATTAGTAGATAAAACAAATTTATTAGTCGATTAATTGAAAATTCTTGTATAAAATTTGAACGATGGTGAATTAATACTGATAGAACGATTGATGATATTTATAATAAAAAAAAAAAACAACAAAAACAAAAAATTGAAAAATTTCAAAATAAAATTATTCAACAAAAAGATGCTACTAAAGCAATTATGGATTTATTAACCAAAAACGTTTATTTTATTATTTAGAATGAGATTAAAAAGTAGTCTTGTTTACATATCGAACTTAATATTCAAATTATGATTATTAAGAAAAGTATTATTAATTTAAAAGATCTCACTAAATCAAATTTTGAAGTTTCTACTGTATCATAAGCATTTTAGTAGTATAAGTTCAATGACAATGGTTAATTTTGTTAGCGTCAAAATACAATGCATTTCGGAAGAGAAATGTTGGGAAAGAGTGAAACTTTATTGAATTATCTGACCTAGGTATTGGTCAAGCTGGTGACTTTTTGCTGCAAATTTTTACCCCGAAATTTTCGAAAAAATCTTTGTCAACTAATAAAGAGTTTCATTTTCACTAGGTATTTCAAACTGTATTGAATTTGATGTATTTATCTACGTTGAGTTCAATGATTGAATTTGTTTTTGGTTTTGAAATGATCTGACGTTGGAAAGACAAGATCTGGAAAGTATTCCATTTAACGTTGAAAGTTGTGTGTAGAGTGAATTACAAAAATTATTATCTAACAACTGCCGATCCTATTGAAACTAAAAAAACAACTACTAACATTGGACTTACCGTAGACGAACACACCAAACTCAATACACTTCAGAATGATCAATAGTCTGTTGGGCAATTTCAAGACTTCTAATAAAACGTTGATAGTTCATGAATGAAATAAGCTAGAAGAGTCAAGGTCTTACGTAGATTGACAGAGAAATGTTTTCACTATTGATTCCTTAAGTTGGAACTCATCGTTAGTTGAGAAGGGTGTTTTAAAACATGAGGTAAAAATCTACAGCTAAATGGATCAGCCCGATCGATACATAGTTTAGATAATTAGCGAAATTCCACTATTTCATATTTCTGTTTCGACTGATGAAAATCATAGATTTCTGGCTACTTTCATTTTTGAGATATTCTAAAAACATCGAGGTCCATTACATTATGATGCAGATAATGAGAAATGGGCACGATATATGTAACGTCAAATATACTTGATCGATTTATCGTTATAGCGAAACGAACAAATTCGACTTTAAATATTGATTCAATAAATTTAATAATTATGTAAATTGATTTCAATGAAATTTAGTTTCATGATATATGTTGGAATAAAAGTTTATATACGACTCCAAATGAATGTAATACGCAAATATTTGAATCACCTTTATTATCATCAACACAAGAGGCAAGAAGTTGAGAAATATTTTCAAAAGTTTATTGTGATGAACATTTACAGTGTGCACATACAAAATTTAGCATTAATGATTCGAAATCAAATATTAAATGAAACACATCTTGAATGATATGTATCAATACAATTGAACATTCTCTATGAAAAATTAATTTAATTGATGTTTCACTTCAAGTTTATCTTCTTACATGTTGATCATTAGCTAATGAAAATGGTTGAATTGTGATTGATTTTGAATACATAAATAAGTCAATTAATTTATATTTTGATTTCGAAAAAGCTTGTGAGAATCAAAACAATTGCAACCAAAAGAAGGTCTTCGTCATCGGTTCTTAGCTTTACATACTTCATATTCACCAGTCAACAAGTCACATTTACTGTAATGTGCTCGTCTTTTTTTTTTCTTGTGTACTGATTGTCCTTTAGTACACATCCTTTATATTCTAGTGTGTCTGCTGAAACTTATATTATTATTTTTTTTACAACTAAATATCTAATAAATACAAATGTTATCAAAGGAATGTCGAATACTGATGTTAATTCAGAGGTAAATCTTATCATGATAAGAGAGTTCTTTTATTTATTGATGATGAATTGTTTTTTCAATTATATGTATAGAACAAGGTGATAAGATAGAAAAGAAGAAACCTGAACATCCTTAAATATAAGATCATACACCATATCATGGCCATGATAACCAGGTTTGTTGATTTCAATTAATTGCAAACAAAAAAAGCAAATATATTATTTTTTTTTTGTGTGTTTATTTTAGTATCATAAAGTTAGTAACATGATTAAATTATATGGTTTCTCATAAGTATTTTTGCTAGGACTTGAAAGGTAGTGTGGGTAGGGGATCAAATGAAAGAGGCGATCGAAAGTAAAGAGAATTCTAAAAAATCAAAACTAAGATTTTTAGTTTTTTTTTTCTTTTCATTTTTAGAGCAGATAAAAGAAAGTTCATGAAATGAATAAAAAAATGGATATATATTTCAATAGTCAAGAATTTGTTTTTTTTTTTTTTTTTTTTTGTATTTTATTTTATTGTTACTATTTCTTTGTTGAATTAATAAAGAAGTCGGTTTTGGGAAACAAAACTTTCAAGCATGATAAATAAGACATCTGTTATCTATTGTAAAATACAGTCAGTAATTTATTGAAATTCTAAAATCTTTATTATTCAATTGAAACATATCTACGAAGATAAAAAGCACATGCATATCACAATACTAAAATTACACGTATAATATATATATATCACAACAGCTATGATAAAATAAATGCTTTTCATAATGAAACTTTTTTGATATTTTTTTCTTTCATATAAATTCTTATTCCCAAAAAGCCTGGTATTCATAATCTCCTGATCCGATTTGAAGAGTCATTAAACCAGTATTTGAATCTTGAAAAATATTATTTTCTTTATTATCAATTGACCAAATAATTTTATTATTTTCAGTTAATATCACACATCGAGCATCGGGAAATAATGGTTCAAATATAATTTGAGCTTGAACATTTGATGGTATTGAAATTCGAAGTAAGATTGACTTCGGTAATGTATCACGTTCATCACGTGTATATGAAACATGAACAAGTCCATATAATGTACTTAATTGACAATCAATTTTTGTTAAAAGATGTTTTTTATTTTCTGATAGCATTCGTGGTCGAATAATAATTAAATCAGATTGAAAATCAATACCAGCTAAATGTGAATAAAACCATGCACCAATACTTGCAAACATATGATGATTTCGTGAACTCATTCCTGGACCTTCCATTGGTGCATCCCATAATTCCCATAATGTTGTAGCATTTTCATATGGATTATTAAACATATAACCATATGATGGATATGTTATTGAAGAAACTAATTCAATTGCCAAATCATGTTGACCATTATCAGATAAAAGTGGAAATAATGCAGCAGTAGAAACAATTCCTGTTGATACATGATTTCCTTTATCATTAATATCTTGAATTAAATGTTTAAAAACTGTATCACGTACATTAATTGGTACAACATTAGGTAAAGCTAATGCAAGTATTTGTGCTGCTTGCATACCATCAGCATAATAGCCAGCTGATGGTGTAAAAAATACTCGATGAAATTCTTCAGCTAATTTTCCATAAAATGCTATATATGATTGTGTATCATTTGTATAACCAAGAATTTGTGACATATTTATTAATAATGAAACATCATGTAAAAAAGCATATGATGCAATAAGATATACGTTTGTCATTGGTTGTGGCGGTGGTGGTACCCAATCACCATAATGATAAGCAAGTTTAGCTAAACCTGTTTTGTTGTAACCAGCACGAACTGATTCAATATAAGCACGAATATTTGAATAATGATTACGAAGAATTTGTATATCATTATAATGACGATATAATTGCCATGTTATTGTTGGTAATGCAGTACCCCAATTTGGATCAGCAGGATAACCACCAAATGTTACTGGTACAGTATCAGATATTGAACCATCAGGTAATTGAATATCAGCAATTAAATTAAGAAAATTTAAATAAAATTTTGCTAAATCAAAATTATATAAAGCTTCATTGACAGATAATGCTGCATCACCCATCCATCCTTTTCGTTCGTCACGTTGTGGACTAATTTAAAGAAAAAAGAAGAAAAAAAAAACTTTTTTTTAGTTATTACTATAGAAATAAGATAAATTATCTTTATATACCAATCCGTTGGTAATGACATTGAATTACTTAATTGACCCCATTGAACATTATGTTGAATTTGATTTATTACTGGATTTGTTGATGCAAAATGTCCTTTAACTGTTGTTTCACTATGTACAACAGGACATTCAACATCATTAACTGTTAAAGGAATTGGTGAACCAAAAACTGATATATATCGAAAACCATGAACAGTAAAACTACAATCAACAAATATCAGTAACAACAACAGGAAAAAAAAAGAACAATAAAATTTTTGTATAAATCTACCGTGGTTCATAAATTTCACCATTTGGATCACCACGTAATATATATGTATCAGATTGTGTAGCACCACGAAGATTTTCTATATTGATTCCACCATATGCTTGACTAAAAATATTTCTCAATTCTATGTTTATTTTAAATTATTTAAACAAGATCATACTGTGTTGATACAACTGGTTGTGCTAATATTTCAGCATGACGAATATAAATACCAAGACCACGTGGACCATGGAAATGAAAACGACACCAACCAACCATATTTTGTCCCATATCAAATATATGAACACCTAATACTGGTGTTGATACACTAATAGGTTTCAATATACCACCATCATGTAATTGTGCACCTATAATATCATTTAAATCTTCTTTTAATAAATAGCTATTTTCTAATTCTGATAGATTATTTATTTCAAAATGTAATGCATCAGGACCAGCACGTATTGGTGGCATATCTTGTAAAGTCATTTGACCATTAACAGTTATATTAACTGGTGATGGCATTATTTCAGGTGTAAGCCAAAGTGATAATGTATCATTAAATCCAACTTGAGCCCAATTAGGACGATCATATCGATTATCAACTATTTCACCATTATAAACACTATCATGTAAAATTGATCCTAATCGACCTTTCCATGTTTGATCACTATAAATAATCATATCGTTCGAATTTTCAAAAACAATAAATAAAAAAAATAGAAGACGAGGAGGACCTATAATGAATTTAAAATATTTATATATATATATATATTCAATTTTATTTCTGTTTTACCATAATCTGGTTCACTAACAGACGGTGGTACATATTGTTCTTGACTATACCAACCATTACCTAATTTAACACCTATAGCATTCATACCTCCCTAAATAAAAATAAAAAATAAAAAAAGGTAGAATAAATATTAAAAATTTATTTGAACCTTAATAGTTGATTTCAGATCATATGAAACAAAAAAAGTACGTTTTTCATATGTTGTCCAACCTGGATCTAATTTTCGACTAGCATCAACACTTTGTCCATTAACATATAATTCATAATAGCCAATACCAGATATATAAACAATTGCTGTTCGAATAGGACTATCATTTGATACATTAAATTCTTTTCTTAATTCATTCATATAAATTTGTGTTGAACCAATCCAATAAATTTCATTATTATGTTGCATAATATATTCATGTAAATCAAATATTGATGTTCGAAATCGTATCCAATTTGTCCATGAACTTGCTTGATCTGAATATGTTGTCCATATACGAAGTCGAATTCGATAATGTGTTGATGGTTTAAGATCATTTTTATTTATATATGGAACATGAATTGATTGTCTTGAACGTATTTGTCCACTATCCCATTCATCGTTATCTGATTGAATTTGAAGTTGATAAGCTGTTTGTTGAACGTTACGTTCTGTAGAAATTGGTAATTTCCAAGATAATCGTGGTCGAGGTGTATTGATTACTAAGTCATTTGTTGTTTCAACTTTATAATAGTCAATACGAATATCAAATGGTGGAGGTAATCGATGAGCAGTAATGATTACCACAGAGTATATTACAGTTAAATATAACCAAAACATTCTGAAACACGAGAGATATACCTTTTTTTAAAGTTTATCTAGGCATTTTATATAGTCAAACGTCCATCTTATCAAAATTTTTAATCAGTTTATTTGCTTGAAATAGCCCAAAAAAGAAGTACATAAAAAAAACTAAGGTCAACTCATATATCTTTGCTTCGGTAAGCATATTTATACAAAGCAAATAATGCTTCTCAGATAGAATAAACATTGATAATAAATTTAAAATATAGAACTTTGAATACATTGATACTTTCGAATTTTATTACTCAATTATGTTTAATTATTCGTCTTAAATATGAATTTCTATTTTTTCTATCACTTCTTTTTTTTTAATTACTTACAACAAAAATATTTTTTTATCATTAGTTAACATGAACCAATCGAATTATTTATTGATTTTACCCTATAAAATTGAATCCATAATATTCGAAAAAGAGAAAAAACGTACAATTCCATCGAAATGCCTACAACAAACTCACGTTCACTTTTAAGTAAATTATAAAGAAAAATATGTAATTTAAATAAAGTTTCCTCGAATTTTAATTTTAGATGCTTTGAAAGAATTTTTTCGAAGTGATTATTGTCATGATGATATTCTTAAACTTTTTCCAAAAGATAAATTCGATATATCACAAGTTCTTACATTAACATTAAAGTAAAATTTATTAGATTTTGAATGAATTTATTTCTTGAATTATTTAGTTATTGTAAATTATTGGAATATGATTTTGAATTGGGTCGACTTCTTTGGGATTTAGGTTCACGTGCTCGATATTTTTTTGATAAACTTACAGAAGCATTTAAACAAGTAGCTTTAGAATTATCAGATTATTCATTAGTAAAATAATTTTATTTCAATGATGAAAAAAAAAAACAAATTTAATTGAATTCGATTATTATTTTTAGCCTGAAGATATAAAAACAAAAATCAAAATTATTAAATTTGGAAGTAATCGATCAGATCTTGTTCGTTATGAAATTCCAAAGTAAATAAATTTTTTGGTTTTCTTTTATGAATCTTATTTATATGTAATACATAGTTGTCAAGATCGTGGCCATTTTATTTGTTTTCATGGTACAGTGATTCGTGTTGGAACACCATATGTTTTTGATGCAACACGTTCATATCAATGTAAATATTTGATTTTCTTTTTATTTTATATTCTAAATATTTTTTCGAATAGGTGAAGAATGTGGTTCAATAGTAGCAGTAACAAAATCGAGTAATATGGAAAAAATTAAATTAAAACCTACACGATGTTCAAATGAAGATTGTACATCAGTTCAATTTAAATCATTAAAAGAAAGTATGTATTGAATTTTTATAAGGATTTACTAGCATTAGGGAGTCATAGATCTATAATTTTTTTTGAACCCGAATGTAAACTTGTTGTTTTGTTTTTGCATTAAAATTTGCCACTCTTTCTGTACTGTTGTTCATTTTCCTATCACTCGATGTTTAATAAATTAAAAGTTGTCGCTTAATTGAAAAGATCGTAATGTTAATAGAAAAAGGAAATTGAATGATAAATTAGTAAACAAAAATCGTCAAACCAACAGTCTTACCAAAATCTTCAGCTATATGAAATAGTCTTAGTTTTATTTATGGAAATGATATCTATGCATGTATGTAGTTTTCAAAATAAAAAAGAGCGATAGTTGTCAATACTTACCTCAGTATCAATTCATTTTATACGTCTTCAAAGAAATGAATCGACTTTTTTTAATGTTATCAGTTTTGAAAAGCTTTGCACAAGATAAGTTTAATGATGTTCGATACTTATTTACATAGAACTGTAGGTCCATATTTTTGTGGATCAGACTAATATTCACAGTTTCGTAAGTAGCATGGAATAATGCGTCTCAATTAGAACTCATCGGATTCAAAATTTCCGAACTCGACCCTAATTAAATTATATTTTAATTCGGTGATTAATAAGCTCTATACATTTTTCAAACAAATAGAGTTCATTGGGCTCGAGATCAATTCAACGAGCTCTAATTTCAATGTGTTGTAAATATATGTTTTGAAACTTTTTTTATTTTTGTCTAATAATTTAGCGGATGATAAAACAATAAATTTATCCGATTATCGTGAAATAAAAGTGCAAGAATCATTACAACGTGTTACATCAAATAATTTACCACGTTCATTTAGTGTTATTCTTGAAGATGATCTTGTTGAAGCATGTAAACCAGGAGATGATGTTGCTATTTAGTAAGTTAATTACTTATTATATTTTTTTTATTAATTATTTTCGAGAATGATCAAAGAAAAAAATCATTCTTTTTAAAGGATGCATCTAAAAATCTTAAAGGTCAGTAGTCATTATCGTCTGATGCTTGATTAACTCTTAGTGAATTTATTTTGCTTCAATATTTAAAAAAAAAACAAATATCTTTTTTTTTGTAGTGGATTTGTTCAAGATCGTTGGCGTCCAGTACAAGTGGGTGGTCGTGGTCAAACATCTTTATGTTTAGAAGCCAATAATGTTGTTGTACTTAATGATCAAACTGCTAGTGTTTCACCACATGCTGTTTGTTTGAAAAATATTCTCTTAATACATAAAAAAACAAATAAAAAAAGATCTTTTTTTTTAAGTATGATGAATTTGAACAATATTGGCATGATAATCATCGAACTCCAATTTCCGCTCGAAATCGCATATTAGCTAGTATATGTCCACAACTTTATGGACTATATGTTGTTAAATTAGCCATTGCACTTATATTAGCTGGTGGTGTAACTGTATGTTGAAAAATTTAGTTTTTTTTTTTTTGTTTTATTTTTGAAGAAAAATAATCTAGATCTCAGATGAACAACGTGGTATTCGTGTTCGTAGTCAACCTCATTTATTATTAGTTGGTGATCCGGGTATGATATATATATATATACTTGAAATTTTATTTGAATAGGAGATTTTTTTTTTCGTTTAGGTACTGGAAAATCATTTTTTCTTAAATATGTTGCAAAAATGATGCCACGAGCTGTATTAACAACAGGAGTTGGTTCAACAAGTGCTGGTCTAACAGCAACAGCTGTTCGAGTAGGTTAATAATTAGAAAATAAAAATAAAGAAAATAAAAATTTTATTTAGGATGGACCAGGATGGACATTAGAAGCTGGTGCTTTAGTTTTAGCTGATGAAGGTATTTGTTGTATTGATGAATTTAATACAATGAAAAATCAAGATAAAGCTTGTATACTCGAAGCAATGGAACAACAAAAAATAAGTTTAGCTAAAGTAAATTAAAATTATTTTCAATTCTGTAAAATCAAATAAAAATACAAATCTAGGGAGGAATGTTAAGAACATTACAAACACGTTGTTCAATCATAGCATCAGCAAATCCAAAAGGTGTTTATGATAATGAAGATCCATTAACAATCAATACTGCACTTTCATCACCATTACTTAGTCGATTTGATTTAATTTTACTTACTCTTGATTCTCCTAATCAAGAATGGGATAATATTGCAGCTACATATATTACTGAAGGAATTGATTTACTTGGTTTGTTTTCATTGTTATTATTTTTTTGTTATAACATATTAACAAGTTTTTTTTTAAATAGGTCATGGTACTTTGAAAAAACCATGGCCAATAACAAAAATGCGTGATTATTTTATGATAATAAAATCTGCTGAACCAGAGATGACACCAGAAGCTGAAACAATTATTAAAACGTATGTGAAGAACAAAAAACAAAAACTAAAGATATTTATTCATTTGATTTATTTAGATATTATGCAATGTCTCGTCGAATAACAGAAAATACTGATCGACATATTACAGTTCGTCAATTAGAAAGTACTGTTCGTTTAGCACAAGGTAGAAGAGAACACAAAAACTTGTTTTTCTACATGATTTATTTACATTGCAACATTGTTTAGCTCATGCAAAATTAACTTTTTCGAAACAAGTTAATATTCTTGATGCAATTGTGGCTGTTCTATTAATGGAAACAAGTCTTAATGGTTGTGGAAAATTATTAGATAAAATTAATGCTCTTCATACAACATTTGCAGAACAACCGGAACAAGAATATGAAGGACATGGTATTAAAAAGATTTTGTTCTTAAAAAATATGATAGCGCAGATAATAGATGAAAAAAAAAATGAGAGTCAGCCATTTATCTTTGCAAATATTGATAAATTGACTGAGAAACATGCTCGATCTAATAATGAAAAAAAAGTTTTCTTATACATTTCAAGTAGAATGGAACAATTGAAATTGAAAAATTAGCCTAGACCTTTGAAGGTGAATGAGGATTATTTTACTGACTTTACAGACTAAAATTTTGCCTATAGAAAAGCCACATGACTCTTAAGATATCTTGTCAGTTTCAACCAAAAATTTTGTTCTTTTGTGAAGACATCGTATGTTCTTGGCAATTCAATATGTCGACAATGGAATATTTTTTTCGGTTGAAACTTACATGATACTCTAAGATTCATTAGATCTATCTATGCATACAATTTCAGGTCAAAATATCAGTATAACGGTCATAACTTGACTCTAAAATTTTATGGAGACTAACCCGCTTAGGTTTTTACTAGTCTCATTAAGACACCCTCATAGGCCTAATATGAGCACAAAAAAGTGGGTATCAATTCGAGTGGTTGCTTCGTGAGCAAAAGAAAAAAACCACAGTGACATATCCAACTGCCATGTGAAAAATGTACACTGTTGTCGGAAGATTCTCAGAAAATCATATTGTCATGTTCTCTCTCTAAATAACACTTGTCCAATATGATTAAATAAATTGTACATTATAGTGTGTTGACGTCTTTACACTATCAGTCACAAAAGTGTTCTAGAACGATTTATAATAACAATGTGTAGCACATCGTTCATCGGACAGCATCATTATAACACGCACTAATTTTTGTAGCTACTTGAAAGTTAGTTTGTAAGTATAGAAAGTTTCATCGTTAAATGACATTCTGAATTCTGATTCGTGAGATTGAATCGTTCATATTTTTAGTTTGTTAATTAGGTAAAAGGCATAAGACTGATCAAAATCATCTCCGACTAGTTTTCTATATCACTCAGTTATTTGAAGAATGCTATTTCTTGTTCTAAACTTATTCTAACAGAACAACATGACACTACTTTTATTTTTATATTTAAGTTCATCTTGTTCTCGATTGGCTTAATCTTCCGAACTTACGTGATTTTGAACTAGAACGGATCAAGCATGAATACGATCAATCAACTGCATGGACTGAAAATGATGAATACGAAAAACGAACAATGCCTCGTGAATTTAAAAAACCACTTCCACCACCTCCACCACCAACACTACTACCAACTTCAACAACTAGTACTACGACTCTTCTTTTAACACAAATTGCACAAAGAGAAAAACAAAAAGAAGGAACATCACATCAACGTACTGAACACTATTCTACACCACTGACAACGAAACCACCTGTATTTAATAATAAATTAAGTCCAATAGATAAAATTGGGCCATTAACACGTGTGAATACTCAAATACTTGTTCCAATACAAGAAAATGATTCTTTCAATGATCAATCACAAGTCAAACGTCGTAAAATTGATGATCAAACATTAGAATTAAATGCAATAAAAGAAGATACTACTGAAGAAGTGTGTTTGAGCACGATCGATGATATTCAAGAAGATGATTTAACATATTGATTGACTGTACAGATATATACATTATTTTGTCTTTTATTATTTTATTAAATTGAAATGAAAATAAACGAACAAACTAAGATATTGATGAAAAGATTTTCTTTTTTTCTTTTCAGATAAAAATGCCGTTTTTCATTCGTAAACATAATTCGGAAACAAAAGATAAAAAAAGAAAGGTACTTTTTCTGTCTTGGTCGAAAATTTTCTAATTTTCTTATTTTTATATTAGAAATTACTTAAATCTCAAAATGGAAAGAAAAAACAAAAAACTTCTACTGATTTAATCAATAGTCATAAAAATAAAAAAATAAAAAAACAAAAAGATATAATTGATGAAAATGAAGAAATATTAAGCGATACTGATATTGAAGAAGATGACGAACAAAATCAACAAAAAGTCAATGGAAATGTTCAATTAGATAATTTATTATTAAATGTAGAACATGATGATGATGATGAAAATAATGTGCATGAACAACGACTTAAAAGAGCTAAAGAATATATTGAACAGATAGCAAAACAAGGTTAGAATCTAATTGAATTCAATCAATAAAAAACTTATGTTTCTCTGTCACATTTCGAGATGATTTTCTATTTTGAACTATACTCCTTTGTATTTTAAATTCAGACTGAGGAACGATGTATTTAATCGGTTTTCTTGAAAATGAATTTTTATTATTGGACTACTGTTAATTGAGTGTTTGCTAGAGGATACTATAGACTTAACATCATTGTTATGGAACCTTCACTTTATAAGTCAATATTCATTCTTTTTCAGTAGTAAACAAACATGTCTCACCTTCCGTATCTGAACGGTAATGCATGCTTGAGATCTAAAATTTCGTGTGCACATATGGCAGTAATAATTTAGTTCAGAAATGAGAAATCATTGCGATTGTTAAATACAATAATATTTATATTGAAGACTGTTTATCTTTAGTTCAAGTTTTTCGTCTGAAAAAAGATTATTTACTAAATTTTTGGTTTTCTGTTATCAAATACACGATAAATACTTAACATTTTAGTGTGAAAGTACAAGTCTATTCTCTTGTTTTAGTCCAAAGATCAAGTAGTTTAATTGAAGATTGTTATCTTTGAGTGCTCTGTACCAACACAATGATTATTCGAATGAAGTTTTCATTTAGTGAAAGGTTCTTTCATGAAAGTTTAACTAGAGAAACAGTCTATGTACAAGTTGTCGCTTGATTCACTGATATATCACTGAGTTATGATCTTCAAAGATCAGCATATAGTTTTTTGCTAGTCGAATAGTCATCGAAAAATGACTATCATTATAGAAAGAGTTGATGAGTTTCGATGAAATTCATACAGTAGATAACTGGAATAAACCACTAAATGATGAAGAATGGACTGATCCATCATAATTCTAGCCCTATTTATACGATTGAGGTAAGCTCTTGTCTCAGAATTACATTCTTAGTGGAATATGTACATAGAAATTTTCCAACCTTTAGCATGTATCATAGTCGAGATACGAGTAGTAGGAAACTTATGTTCACTACTATATAATTACATGAATAAGAACATTAAATCTAATCGCTATACTAAAATATTCAAATAAGAAAAATATGAGAAATACATCACCGTGATATCAAAAGAATCACGATCAGATAAGTGATATAGATGCATAAAATGAGTCATCATTATTAGCTGTCACCTTCTCAATTGATTTAATTCTAGCAGTTCACGGCCTCTATAAGACTAGAAATATAAGCCGATCGGCTGAGCCACCACCCATGCAGCACAAATATTGATATCTGGCTTCTAGAAATTTTTCGACATCTTAAATCAGGTTTTGGGGATTTTACTGTAAAGTTTCTTGTCAACAAGTTCGCAAACATCGTTTTCTCTCTTTTTATTTCAAAAATTTTTCAATATAGAAAAGAACAAAAAAACTATCAAAACGGTAACCTGAGTTTAACACCAACGAATTATAGTTAAGATTATTCTTTTTATGTTTTAGAACAAGAACGAGAAGCTGATCGTGATATTGTTTCTGAACGTCTTCGTGATGATGTGGTATGTTGATACGTTATTGTTCAGTAATTATTTCTAATTATTTATATTTAGCTTGAACAAGCTGGAAAACTTCATCGTCAAGTAGCTTCAAGTGTAAGATAAAGATTTTCAAAAAAAAAAAATTATTCTTATAATTTTGTCTTAATTTTAGTATTCTGAACCAGTCCTTCTTCATACATGTCGTGGTCATCAACAAAGTGTTACTTGTGTTTGTATTTCTAATGATAATAAATATGCATTCACTGGATCCAAAGATTGTAGTATTATTAAGTGTAAGCTGAAAAAAAAATTTAAAAGATAAAACTAAAGAAAACGTTTTTTCCAGGGTGTTTATCAACCGGTAAAAAACTTCATTTAATACGTCGAATAGCAAAAATTGATGATACGAATGAACGAACACCGATTATTGGGCATTTTGATCATGTTCTTGCTATTACTATTTCAACAAACGGGCAATTTTTGGTAAATTAATACTTTGTTTTGATAAAAGATTATATGAAAATATTCTATTGATTTCAGGTTTCTGGAGATAAAGCAAATTTTATTCAAGTATGGAATGCACAAACATGTCAACATTTAAAAACTCTTCGTGGTCATCAAGGACCAATTACTGTATGTTACTATTTTTATGAAGAAATATAATGAGAGAATATGATTGTGTATGTTTAGGGTCTTACTTTCCGTCGAAACTCTCATCAACTATTTAGTGTTTCTCAAGATCGATCCGTTAAAATTTGGAATTTAGATGAAATGAGTTATGTTGAAACATTGTAAGTTTAAAATGAACGAAAACTTTTTAGAAGATGTATATATATATATATATATATGCATATGACCTGATAATAGATTTGGTCATCAAGAGTCAATTCAAGCAGTTGATGCATTAATGCGTGAACGTTGTGTCACAGCCGGTGGTCGTGATGGTTCATTGAGATTATGGAAAATTGTTGAAGAATCACATCTTGTGTTTACTGGACATAAGTATATAATGAATCAATTTGTTTTTTAATGAGTTTGTAATTAATATTATTTGATTTTTAAGAGGTTCAATCGATTGCGTAGCATTGATTAATGATGAGCATATGGTTTCAGGAGCAGATGACGGGTAAGTTATTTCAGAATAAAGAATCTCATATAGTTGTAATTCTCAAAAACTAAAACTGTTTGATTAAAGTTATAGATTTAATCAGTTAGAAGAGCGTTCAAGGTCATAAATAAAATGAAATATAGATAAAAAATACGATTTTGCCCCTTCTCCTCCTCATTCTTTCGCTTCTACTACTATGAATTACAAAGGATTCATAACTACATTTGATATAGAAGAGAATAACTTGTAAATAAATCTCTTAATTATGAAAATTCGAGGATGAAATCACCCGTGACAATCAAATTTTCAAATCTTTTTCTTTTTACAATTTTTATAAAAAAAATGAAAACTATAATTATCTCATTAGTTTTTAAACATTTTATTTTTCATTTATGGAATTTCACCCAATATTAACTTGATCATTTTTTGGATAGATTATTTATAACTTTGTATGACAGAAAGTCAAAGAATGACTATACATCTTATATGCCGAAAAAAGTATAATAAAAAAGTCTGATGAAAGATCGAATCGATCTCACGTTCGAAAAATATTGTCTATTTACTATCAATTCATAAATATCTGAAGATCAAATGACAAGAAAACAAATCCATTAAATGATTCTTTTTTTCAATAGATGAATGTTAAAATAAGTCTTTCAAACTTAGTTCATATAATATTTCAAGATATATTTGAGATATGATCATGTTGTTTTGTGTGATAATGAAGACTTATTAGAAAAATCTAATGTGAAAAAACTTGTGAAAATTGATTGAAAAGATCTTGAGATATAAATTTCTTTTTTTCAGATCAATTGCTCTTTGGTCTGTATCAAAACGTCGTCCTCTATTCAATTTACCACATGCTCATAAACTAACATCCACTGATCCATCTCTAATACCATCATCATTACCCGAAGATTTTTGGATAACATCATTAGCTTCACTTCGTTATACGGATTTACTTGCATCAGGTTCATTCAATGGAAATATTCATTTATGGAAATCAACACCCGAATTTAATCATTTAACACATCTGTTTACATTAGCACAAGTAAGATTTTCTTTTTTTGTTTTTGTTTTTTTATATGTCATATTCAATTATTTATTTATTGATTAGCTTGGTTTTGTTAATGATCTTAAATTTTCATCTGACGGTAATTATTTAGTTGTTGCTATTGGTCAAGAACATCGACTTGGACGATGGTGGACAGTTAAATCAGCTAAAAATGTTCTACTCATTTATAAACTCGAGAAAAATAAATAGTCGAGATATTTGTCTTTTTGTTATTGCTTTTTTTTGTGTCTTTTTTTTTTATTCTGTTATTTTGTGTAATGATAACACAAAAGATCAATTGGTTAAATTCAAAAGCAAAAAGAAAACTAAAGCATCTAAGAAGAGAAAAAAAAAACTAAAAGATAAAATGTTTTGTTCTTATACATGATTGCAAATAATGTCTCGACCAATACCACGTAAAACAAGAGCACGAAATTCATCGTAATTCATCTTTCCATCAAAATTTTGATCAATTTTTCGAACATAATTTTTTAGAGCCTCAGCATCTATTGTATCATTTAATATAGGTAAAAATGAACCTAATTCATTAATATGTATTGAACCAGAATGATCACGATCTAATATATGGAATGCACGCTGAAGTTCATCACTTGAATAAAAACCCATTATAAATGGACGTAAAACATCAACGAATGCCTCAAATGATAATGGATTTGAAAGATGACGTGCAAGATTTTGATATTGTGAACGTGTTATTGTTGCATCATATATACGATTTCGTTTTTCTCTATTTTGTCGTGTTATACTTGATGATGAACTTGATGCTGTTTCAACCACAACGGTTTCTTCAAATTGATAATCTATTTGAATAATTTGTCCACGATCATTGCGATGAGTACTTTCAGTTACTGTGTATTCAAGATCCATATTTTAATACTTATTTCTCTAGTAAGGAAACATAAAATGAAGATTTTACAAAATAAATCCTTTGTACAATAACGAAAAAAAATATATAGTTATGTCCTACTGGTATTTTTATAATAGCTATTAGTATTTGCTTTTGCCTACCGTTTTGAATAGATTGCCTCAGAAAAAAATTATGATACCGAATTCCTTGACTAAATTGTGGTTTATGCGTCTGTGGCTTGTTCCATTTATGGTACCTCTCATAAATCATACTTACAGACGCAAAGCACAATAACAAACACTTTACTTTTTCTCCCTCGTTCTATATGATTTAGTGTCTATAACACTTGTTAAAGAAAAAAAAAGAACTAAATTGTACACTTGATCAATTCTTCATAGAGAGAAAGCATTTGCTTGCTTGGCTTTTATGTTTCTTTTATACAGACATGTTGTATTTGATCAATATTTGCTCATTATAAATAGTGTCCATCAGATGATTTCCTTTTTAGCAAGAAACCTCTTTATTTTCTTTCAGCATTTTTTTAGGCTTTTTTTTTTCTTTAGATAAATACTAATTATTTATAAAGTAAAAAATCAACTCTTGACGTGTAATTGAATCTTATTCGTATTTGTCGTTTTCGTAGATATTCTAGTAAATAATAACAAATAGTCCAATCTTGTTGGACCATGTAAAACTTAAAAAGAAGACCATGATATAATAGAAGAGAAACAATAGAAAAAGATAAGAAAAACAAATGACGAACAAATGAAAGAATCACATGGTTAAAATGAAGGTGTGTGCACTTCTATTGATACTAGATAAGCGTTAACACATCTTATGAAACGCATATTACTTTAGTATAAGTGAAAAAAAAAATGCATACTGATTGGGAAGACTTAAAGGTAGCGAGAAATTTATGCTCTTTAAAAACAAAACTTGTACACATTATTTTTCTTGTAGTATCTTCATGGTTTCGGTAACCATTTTGAGTCCGAAGATCCACGTTGTCCAAATTCATTACCAAAAAATCAAGTAAAACATTCGTAAAAAAACATAACCTATTTTTCTATCGTTCTTTTTGACTTAAAGAATACACCTCAAAGTTGTCCATACGGTCTTTATGCTGAACAATTATCTGGTACTGCATTTACAGCACCAAGAGAAACTAATCAACGAACGTAAATAATTGAATTTATTAATTAAGAAAACAAAAAAAACAAATTTTTTTTTTTCTAGATGGATTTATCGAATATTACCAGCTGTGCTTCATGAACCATTTAGTCCGATTAAATCTGGCTTATTAACAAACCGATGGGATCTAGCAGAACCAAATCCAAATCAAATGCGTTGGCAACCATTTCATATTCCATCAGTTGAAGATGAAAAGAAAGATTTTCTTGATGTAAATAAAAAAATAAAAATTATCATTCAGAAGATTAAAATCTTATTTGAATAGAGTTTAGCTACAGTATGTGGTGCTGGTGATCCATGTTCTCGTCATGGTGCTTCAATTTCAATTTATGCATGTAATAGTTCAATGGATAATCGAGCTTTCTGTAATGCTGATGGAGATTTACTTATTGGTAAGTTATTAATTGTGTTTTTGTATAGTTTTTTAATTACTTTGTTTTAAATAGTTCCACAACATGGATCATTGCGTATAACAACAGAATTTGGTCGAATGTTAGTTAACCCCCAAGAAATTTGTGTCATTCAAGTATATGATTACAAGTTTAATGACTACAAGTGAAATGGATTTTATTTTTAGCAAGGAATTCGATTTTCAGTGGCTATCAATGAACCATCACGTGGTTATGTTCTTGAAGTATTTGATAACCATTTTCAGCTACCAAATTTGGGACCAATTGGTAATATTTAGAATGGATAGATTTTTTTTATTGCTTATTTTTTTCGATTCTATAGGCGCGAATGGTTTAGCAAATCCACGTGATTTTGAAATACCAACTGGTAATGACTAAAAAAAATTTTTCTTAATGGTCTTTTTTTAATGAATTTTTTCGTGATATTTTTTAAAGCTTGGTATGAAGATCGAGAATGTGATTTTACTGTTGTTCATAAATATCAAGGAAGTTTATTTCAATCAAAAAAAGTAAATTAATTTAAATATTATTTCTAAAAAAAAATTTTCTCTTGAAAGAATCAATCATGTTTTGATGTTGTTGCTTGGCATGGTAATTATGTACCATATAAATATGATTTACGAAAATTTGTTGTCGTAAATTCTGTATCAGTTGATCATCTGGTATATTTTTCTTTCTTTCTTTTTTGTGAATTTCAAGACAATTTTTATAAAATAGGATCCGTCAATATTTACTGTTTTAACATGTCCTTCATTAAAACCTGGCACAGCTATTGCTGATTTTGTTATATTTCCACCTCGATGGTCTGTTCAAGAACATACATTTCGACCACCATATTATCATCGTATGTAGAAATCAAATAAAGAAAAAAAAAGACTTCTAATATTTTTACATTAAAGGTAATTGTATGAGTGAATTTATGGGTCTTATAACCGGAAGATATGAAGCAAAAGAACAAGGTTTTCAAGCTGGCGGTGCAACACTTCATAGTTGTATGACACCGCATGGTCCAGATGCTGATTGTTGTGAAAAAGCTATGAATGATGACCTTAAACCAATGCGTATAGCTGAAAATTCATTAGCATTCATGTTCGAATCATCTTTAAGTTTTGCATTAACAAAATGGAGTATGACAACATCTGCAGGTGTTGATCCTGATTATTTTAAATGTTGGTCTACATTAAAAAAACATTTTACTGGACCAAAATGAACTGAAAAAAACCGGTTCTTTTTTTCTGATAAATAATTTTAATTGATTATTAGAAAGAACAAAATAATAAATTTATTAATCATGAGTTTGATGATGGTGATGTAACATCAGTTATTTTTCGAAGAGCTTCATGACATAAATCATCTAATTCACCATCGCCACCAAATTGAAGATTACGAATATCACATTCGAATACTTTTAAATCATATACATGAACTTCACATACATTACGAATTGGAATAGGATGAGTATTAACTGAATATCCGAGATTGGTTAAAAAAGCTAAAAAAAAAGATCATCAATGATTAATAAATTTAAATGAGAATAATAATGTACTTTCAAGACCCTTTATACGATCAGTTTTATGTTCAACACCAGTAAAAGTTTTATATGGACCATATTTTCTATAATAAAGACAAAACAATTATTTATTTTAATTATATGTAGACAAATAGCATACATTAAAACACGTGTTTGAGCCATTATTGAACAAAGCTAACCTGTCAATCAGATGGCATAAGTTATAATGATATAATAATTGTTGCTAAGAAACACAAGATGTTTCTTGATACAAATAAATCGATATAAAAATGAGGAAATATTTTCATTTCTGATCTTACAAATATTAGTGATGACTTTTTTTTTTTATCCAAGCAAAAAAAAAAGAATTTTTTTACGGCTTGTTCTTGTTTGTATCAAATATCGCCATCTATAGCAAAATTCCAATTTATTCAATAGAATTAAACTAACTTGAGAAGAGCTCGAATAATAGAACTATTTTTTTATTATCGATCTGTTTTAGTTTGAAGATTGGTATTGACAAATACAAATTTTTAATAGTAACATACTCAAAATCAACTATAACTTGCAATTAGAAAAATGTTTGATATATATTATGGTTAAATGTTATTTGTACAAGGTGGCGATAGTTTTAGATATTGCAAGTGTGAATCAGCAAGTGAAGACAAAGATATAAAAATTGTTTGCTTCTTATTTAGTTATCTCTGATAGCATCAAACAGGTGAAAAGAATCAAATAAAAATGGCGTTTTCGAGTACTTTCTTTGAATCATAGCTTACCCTTAATGATAATAAAGATAATAATCGAACATATATGACTGTTGCTCGAAGAGTTCTTTTTAAAATATTCTATTTATCGAAACTTTACACTGGTCAAGAATATGCTTATTTTACCTGGAACAATGTACGATCAGATTCTATCTACCATTCCTGTAATCTAGGTCAAACATATTTTTTTAACCTTTTGTTTTTGAAAATGATCCTACCTAACCTGCATTTTTTTTTCATGAAGAAGCATCATCATTCTTTTGATTTTGAGAAGAAAAAAAAAGTGAAATAAAACAACCTTTCAAAGGATAGAACAGAATCTGTGATTGACCTAAATCATAAAATTTATAAGAATTATGGGTCAAATATGTCCTTAGGTAATAATTTTGTTTATGACTTGTCGTATTTTATATTATCCATTGCATCTCTAAATTCTATGATTAATAGTGAAGGATTAACAGTCATGAATGAAACGAACAAGTCTTTAAAACAGATTTATTCATGTTCAAAATAAAAATTGTTTTTTGAAAGAAACTTCTAATGGATAAAATACATTCACGTTAGTCAACAAATCTAATATGATGATATTTTATTATAAAATAACGTTTGTTTTTCATGAAAATCATTCTTTTTGAACAAAACTAACTAATCAAGTTAATGCCGATATGATTGAATGAACATAATCTACATCACATAAATATTTTGATTTTGATATTTCTCGATATTAAAAAAATTATAAATTTTACTACAGATGTTGCAAAGAAGAACCAAGTGAAACCAGATTTTTTTTATTAAGCTGATTGAACCGAATCTTTTAGTTTTTTCAATTAAGGGCTGATAGGTTTTTTTTATTAAACTTGATTTGATAAACAGCATATTTTTAATAATACTCGTATATGCTTGCTATTTTATAACATTTTTCAGTACAGTTTAGATAAGCTGAAACTTATTTGAATGATGTTTTTCGTATTTCTGGATTTAGAATCACATCGATCGTAATACTTACCATCAATTTTATCTGATAAAATGATCGATACAAGCGTAGTTCTTCTATCAGATCACAATGAGTATTTAAAGACATCTAAAAATCTTGTCACAATATCGAAATATTATTTGAGGTTCTCAATCATATTATACCTAGGGTGTTCATCACAGAGATGTCCATCGCGGCGCTGCCGCGGCGCTGCCGCTGCCGCGGTGGCGGTGGCGGCGCGGCAGCGGCAGGTTTTTAAAAAAAATCACCGCGGCAGCGGCGCGGTAGCGGCAGATTTTTTTAAAAGTCATCGCGGCAGCGGCGCGGTAGCGGCAGGTTTTTTAAAAAACCATCGCGGCAGCGGCAGGATTTTTTTGGAGGACATTGAAAAACTGTATGAATTTAATAGAATTTCACGATTTACAAATGAAACGCCCTGATATTGAACAAATCTGATGGACTAGTACCCATATCTCTGGTCAAATATAGTCACAGCAGTGAAATTAGAAACACTTTTTTGAAAATCGTCGCGGCAGCGGCGCGGTGGCGGCACGTTTATTTTATAATTCATCGCGGCAGCGGCGCGGCAGCGTTTCTTTTATAAGTCATCGCGGTGCGGCAGCGTCGCGGCAACATTTTTTTATAAACCGCCGCGGCGCGGCAGCGGTGCGGCAGCTTTTTTTTTCTAAGGCCGCGGCGCGGCAGCGGCAGATTTTCAGCCGCGATGGACATCTCTGGTTCATCATGAGAGTGAGAGTGTGACAGTTCAATGTAGCTCACTTTAAGAAGACTATATCTTTAAAAAAGAAGAAAAAGATATCATTATTTCTTTAACATACTGTACCTTCGTACTTCGATCAGAGCGATGATCTCTCATGCATTCACAATAGCCAACTATTTGCTTATGCCAAAATTTTGCTTGTCTATTGATTCTTCATGTAAAATATGGCTGAGCGATTAAGTCTTCTAGTATCATAAACTCACATAACACATAACAGCAGTATAAATAGACCATCGACAGGGTCCACACTAGGACTCGAGGATTAAAGTGATATGAAAAAGGGTGTACCCAAAAATTTTCACAAAAAAATGCATAGTTTGATAGTCTCTGACACTATTAGACGGAATATTAATCGAGAATTTTCACTACAATTCGGCAGATACGACATAAAAGGTGAGCAATGCTAGCATCCCCAACCCTTCTTTATTCAGATTCATGCTGTTTACCATCTACTAGCTGATCTAAAATGTGAGCGGATTTCTCTTGTAGTCACTGCACCCAATCATACAACCTATTGTAATAATACAGTGAAAGAATGAAGATTAACTTGCTATAGTAACACTTTTGAAAAAGATTTCATGATTTTTCAAAGACTATGATAGTCAAACTTGTGAATAACACTCTTTTAATGACGAAATACAATTATAAACAAGATGCTTCGATCTAAAACACGGAATTAGTACAATTTACTTTCGATCAATGATTTGCTAATTGAACACTTTGTATCGCCCTTATGGCAGATATTACGTCGTGAAACAAGTGTCATCAAACAAAGCAACCAATTAAGTAAAGAAGGTATACACAAGGTGTAGGTATGGATGTGACTTTTGTCTTCGCTTCACCTACACCTTAAACCATACTCATACTCCTACTGTATATAATGAATAGTCGTCGTATAATGATAATAGACTAGAACAATGAATAGTTGAATACTTATTCAAGGCCCGTGCTGTGAAGAAATTGGCTCGTCTCTTCGAATAAAGATTGTTTCTTCCTTTTATCGGTACTTTTTTTTTTTCGTCGATTCTTAAAGGAGTGTGTTTGGTTTGTTATTGAAGGGTTTTTTATTTTTTGTTTCAAGAATGAAGATGATGCAAGTCTGCATCAAAGAAGTAATAGCGAAGCGAATATATAGTCATCGAAAGAAGAAGAAATAACAAATCTATAAGAAAATAAATGTTATTGTCATTGTTGCCATGTTTTTTTCCCAAATAATTGTAAATATGAGCAGCTATTCTCGATTCAATAATGAAAACCAATAAATATTTGTTGCAAAACTTATTTTTCTCTTCAAGTATGTTCTTTCATTTTTTACTAGTATCAGTTAGAAAACTAGCTAGTGTAAATTTTTATTTCCTATTGTCTGGCAATAAAACAATAAAATTCTCAATATTATTATTCGATTTTCTTGAGAATAGCTGTAGCACATTTGATACCACTCATTGATGTTGCTTGATTCCTACCTAAGAGAAACCAATGCGTAGGTGTTATTGATGGTATTAATTATTGCACAAATTCACTATATGTTTGTTGATAATTGGATGAACAAAAATTATTATATTTCATTTTCAAATTATGTTCACGATAAAGTTCTAGATGAGAAAATTTTAAATTTATTTTCTACATGTTTAACTGATTTTTCTTTTAACATTTTAGTAAAATATCATTAGAACTTTTCTGTCACTATCAACAGTTATTGTAAATGAATCATTACGAAACATCACAAGCGATGGTTTATCGATGTATGTAATGGCATAAGTGAATTAGTTAATGATCTAGTTCAAGAAAGTGAATTTATGAGTAAATAAATAAGCTAAATGCTCAATATTCTGAACCATATAAATCTATCGTGTTTATATTGAGAATTTAATAATAGCATTTTCATGTACTAAGAGTTTTTCAGATGGACTCATCATAAGAGAAGTGAGATACATCAAAAACAAATAGATCTTCACCATTCGTTTGTTGCTGTATGTCTTAACCAGTTTAGCACTGTACCCTAAGCCGATGTTATTTGTAAGGTATATACCAAATATACATAAAGAAATGGAGATCCGTTGTCACCGTTGCATATGTAGTCGTGCATAAGCATTCTTGTATAGTGTTACATATCAAGTTAGAAATTTAATGTATAAAAAGTTTAATGCTAGCAGAAGAGGAAAAAGAAATCTGCGTAAAACTGTATGCCCTACTTTACTTTCTATGAGATACAAATATAAGGGTACAAAGAGGAAAAGAAGAAGCAACTAATATAACAGAAATACAGATTACAAAGAAGTGACATGGAAAAGATTGTTTACATTAACCATCATTCCATGTAATTAGTACGTATCTTTTTGGGAAGCATTCATTGTCGAAATGACATATATATCTAATGATTTTATCAGTTCGAGTTAATTTGTCAGATATTAAGTTTACAACCAATGCAAAAAGCAATGCAATCAGTACAAAAAGAAAAACATGACCTCTTTCTAATAGCTATACGATACAAGATACTAGTAAGAAACAAATCAAGCTATTCATGTGATAGAAGATAGTATGTATAATTATATAAGGAGTAGAAATAAAATATGTAATGCGCGAGCTTCCCGTTCATATTAAAATTGATGCAAATCTAAACATTGTTGCAATAAGGTAGATATGAGAAAACTTTCGTATAACAAGTATTATACAGTCTCCTTAAGCACTTATTTCACTTCTATTATTATGAAATGAATTATTGGCAATTGTCGAAACACAAGAAAAGTTATATCCTGTTAGAAACTACATCGAATCAAAAATGAATATAGATAGAAATGAGTTAATGGTTGTCATGATAGTTTAGTGACATTTCGTAAATGGATGATGACACAACTATGCAATTTTATTACAGACAGCTAGAGATGATGTTTATTATAGAAAGGTTAGCTGCAAGATAACTATTATTTGAAAAGCAACCAAATGAACAGTTTTAATATCGAAAGCTATCTTGCTAAGATAATGTTTTGAGTAAAACCGACTTTTCAGAATTGAACTTGAATCAAAATAAAAAGACTTAGCTGGTTTACAATATTCAAAAAATAAATAAGGCTGTTTGAATATTTTTAGAGGTATATTTAATTGTATTATTCATAATGATACTTGTGACTGCTGCTATTAAAAAAAAACATAATCAGATGTAGAAATAACTAGCTCGTATCAATATTTTTATCTGATATCTTATCGTCAAAAGAAAGATACATTAAAATCGTTATCTATTTTTCAAATTAATATGAGTTTTTTTTATATTTTAGTACTTGTATCATTTGTAAAATGGTTCTTTGGAACGAATGTCAAATGATTTGGTCTATTGAGCGCTTTCATCAAGATCAGATCACCAATCTAACATATTAAGTAACCCTGTGTTTAACTATACATGAGTATATACAGAAAAAAGATCAATGAAGAGAAATCTGAAGACAAGGCTTGTAACTAATTAAAATATCCATGTTTTTAACTAATTTTTAATTCTCAGTGAAGATATCATTGAATTGTTTTGGATAAAATTAACACAAGATATTAAAAGCATTTTTAACGCGTTTTAAAAATCTAACTTTTTACATTTTTTATTAGCTGAAAACCAGTGCTAAATGATTATTAATAAAAGACTCGTCATGAAGATTTAAAAGTGGTTTTAATATTTTGAAAAAGTTTACAAATATTTTGTGCATTAAAAGTTTCAAACTAATCGAACAAAAAAAGAACAGAATCCACAGTGAATCAATTCAAGAAACCTCATACTTTAAATAGCATTTAGGGACTAAAACAGATCTCACTATAATTACTATAAAGAATCAGGTTTCAAATCGGCAATTTTGAAGTAATACTCTAATTCGAATCAAATGATCAAAATAGCATGAGATAGTCAACACAATTGAAAGATGTCATGATTTCATTTAACAGGTTCTTGTCAGAGTGATCAGTCCGACAACTGAAGACGCCATATTACTGAATTAATTCTCTCCGTCTTTCAACGTAAACCGTCTGCTCGTTTGATGAGCTACTGTTACTTAAGCAAATGATGATCATTTGTCCTACTACTTTTACCGTTTGAGAAGCTGACGATAAACGACGACGTATTAACGCAAATTTTCATTATTTTACATTGTTTACGACCATCAAAGCGTTGTTTTCTTGGACCTGAGTTTCTCATTATAGACATAAACCTAGAATTCAGTAACAAAATCTCTAGAATATTTTCTTTTATCATTATTTGATCAACGATACCTGACGACATCTATAAAACTTGCCTATCTTACAGAGTTTCTCATGTCAAACTCAGCGTAAACAAAAATAAAAACTGACTAAGTTATTGTTTGTCGTTTAGCAATTTTAGTCTTTGCTATTTCTACTGTTTCACCTACGTTATCATCAACAAGAATAATAAAAAGTATAAAGATTTATTTAAACTCCTTTACTCTCTTATAATTCTAAATTCTTGTAAATAATAAAATTATGTTCTAAGCAATCTTTCACGTTGTTTGATATCAACCTACATTTGAACCTTTCAGCGAAGAAAAAATGAAAAAATTAAGGTGATGATAAAAATCACCAATTCTGTTACATAATGATGTCCATATTAAAAAAAAAGAACAGATATTATCTAATCACACATTCTGTATTCGGTTCAACGGGTACTCCTATCCCTTAAAATGTTCTTTATTACAAATAATTGATCAATTTATCATTTTTTTTAAATTTTTAATGTGTGTCCACATTGATTTTATTTTTTCTTCTATGTTCTTTTCTTCTATTAGTTTTTGTTCTTTTTTTCTATCCTTATGTTTTTATGACGTTCTTGTGTTTAGCGTTCTGTTACACAATGAGGTGGTAGAGGAGAAACAGCTAGGTCATAGAGTGCATGGTTGTAGAACAACAGCTTTTTTTTTCTATTTCTAGACCATTAAATTAATCGAATTTTTTTCAAAATATTTTGTCAACGTCTTTATTTATTAATTGACGCAACTCAAAAAATGAGTAATACTAATGATTCTCATAAAAAAAGTACAAGTGTTCTAGAAAAACTTGGACAAAAAATTTCAAATATTAAAGAAGATATTGCTGATAATATCGAACGTCGTAAGCATTCTCATAATAATAATAATAATAATAATAATAATCAAATACATTCTACAACGCGGACCAATATGGCAGATGAATCATTAGTTATTGAAAAAAAACCTCCAATATCAAATGAAAACCAATCGTCTAAGAAATACGGTAAGGACAGAAAAAAAAAGAACGTCTTCACATTCGATAAGAGAAACAGAGAAAATAGAGCAGTGTATTCTTTCACATCTACTGACTGATTCATTTGAATTCTGTAATAAGACATGGAAAACGACGACGATAAAATTAAAAGTATGTTTTACTACATAATTTTCTGTTATTCATAAAATAGATGATACAATAGTTTTTTTCTCGATAATCTGAAAGAAAATATATTTTATTTTACTTTGAAATAAATAGGTGATGATAATTCAAATACAGAACCTATGTATTCAATATCACGATTGGCAATGAATTTTGGAAAAAAACAAACAAATGATACATTAATTGCTGCAACAGCTGGTATGGTTCATAATGATTCATTTCGTTTATCACAAGATATATTTTCAACGGTTAATTCTGAACAAGCAAAAGATATGATAATGAGTGATGTACGTCATGGACTTTATCGTATTCAAAGTCGAGCACCAAGTGAAACTACTCTTGAAGATACTACTATAAATAAAATAGATAATCTCGATTCGACAACAAAACCTACAACTGTACGTATTGATCAAAATGCACGAAAATCAACAATATTATTAGCTGGACCAAAATTTCGTTATCATACTGTTGATCCTGAAATACAATTAATGCGAAATACAATATATCCCGTTTCGGTAAAATATTTTTTGTTCTTAGGTCTCTTTTTTTAACTAAAATTTTTTTTAATATTATTATTATTAGGCTGCTGTTGGACTTTTTACATTACTCATAACATTATGGAAACCAATTTCATCATTTTTTAGTGGATTTTTAGTTGGTTTTATGATCATGACAGCTATTGCTTATATTATAATACGAATATATACAAATGCTAAAGCTGATGAAAGTGTTGTTCATGAATGGATTGATTTTCCTGACTTGGAAAAATTTCATCAAGACAAAATATCTAAAGAAGATAAACATACAACTTTACATGTAGGACTTTTTTATTTTTTATTTTATTCACATAATAAACAAAAAAATCTATTTTTAGACATGTGGAGAAATTATTTTTGGTCGATATGATGCTGATCGTGATGATGATTATGTTCGTTATCCAGTTGTTATTTGTCTTGAAAATTATCATCTTACCATTCAATTACCAACAAAAGCTAAAGAAGAAAAATATAAAGAGAAAGAAATTAGATTTGTTGGACATCGAGAATATTTTATCAAAGGTAAAAACATAAAAAGAAATAATTTTATTTTGTGAAATACAATCTAAAACGAGTGTTGAAGTAAAGAAGTAAAAATTTAGACTATCCCAACAGACTGCCATCAACGCTAGTCACAGACTGTATATCCATAACATCTCGTTATCATAAATGAACTACTTCCTTATTGTATTTCTGGAGGACTAAGTCAAAAGATGGTGAAAAAATGTGTCCCAAAATAGATAGATTAAAAAAAAATTTTCCTATGGTTCTCAGGAACAACTACTTCATGCTTGATATTTTAATTCAATAGAGCTTGTGATAACAATTTTTTAGAAGAGATTTGAAATCTGGTAAACTTTTTTCTGTATCCTACATTTAAATTTTGAGAATTTAATTAGAGTAATATGATGATATCCATAAAGGCAGAAATAGATTTGTACTTTCTGAGATTTTGTATACATTAACTCTTTGAGTACAATTGCTTGACTCTCAAAAGAACTGAAGACTTTTTATCTCTGACTAAAATGTTATCCTGATTTCTTTTTATCTACAAAATGAAATCAAGTGTTACCTTTGAACTTTGAAGTTCGTTTTCAAAAAAAAAAACACGTGATTCGTCTGAGATATATTACGTTCATTTCAAAATTGTACTCGATACTCTAAAATGTCTGTCGATTATTTGCACCATGTATGAGGGTTAACAGGTATAGAATTCGAAAAATGCACTGGAATTGAACAATCACAATTGAAATATACTTAGGGAGAAAAACCAAGCATCTTGCACTCTATAATATTTCCTATGATTAATGTTCGTTGTAATCATGTAAAAATATAATAATTAAAATATACGACGAAAACATCTATAGGTTTCATGTTGTTAAAAACATTTCACATATATTTGCAAATCAAATAAATAGCATATCTGACAAAAACTACATCGCGATATGTTTCTTGCATTCGAGAGGTATTTAAAGCTTAAGAAACTCTAAAAAAAAGCATGCTGAATTCTATAAGGATTGGTTCTTCGTAGATCGTTGACGATTTTTTGCATTGATTCTAGTAGAAATTAATCCCGATGTAGGTTTTTACAAAAATCACTTTTGTAAGAAATAATTCTATTTAAAATAAACTTTATATTTTCAAAGAGAAAATTATATAAATGTTTTTTTTGTTTTTTTCAGAAGCCAATTTAATGCTTGTTCCTGAAGCAACAATGGCTCGTATAAAATATTGGGTTAATGAATATCCAATTATAATACATGATTTAAAAATATTAGACAAACAAATTTATAATCAAGAATATTTAGAAAAATCAAAATTTGATACTGATGATTTTTTTAATAATTCTCAAACAATAATAAGTCTCTTTCTTGATACTGGACCTGAAAAAGAAAATTGGTTTCATAAGTACATTATTTCTTTTAAATTTTTTTTTTAACTAAAACTTTCATTTACCAAAAAATTTAGATTATCACTAGTAATACGTCAAGGTAAAGTAGAAATTGAACGAGCTAATCTTGCATTAATTGGTGCACCATCAGCACCTCCACTTAATTCAACAGTTGATTCTTCAATTATAAATATGATTGCACAAAGTATTCCTGATACCCAAATTCCAGTATTAGGTTCACGTGCAGCTGAAATGCAAGCAAATACAGTTAATCTTGATGAACGCTTTCAAATGAAGCCAGCTGAAACAGTTGGTCCACCATATCCAGATACAACATCAACAGAAAAAGGCGATACCGAAATACTTCGTAGTCAAATAAATGAAGCTGATATTCGTAGTGACATGACACAAGCTCGTCTTACTGCACAAGAATTACGAAATGAAACATTAGAAAAAGAAAAAAAACTGAACGATAAAGATGTAGATAAAGATTCAATAAGTTCACATCATACAGCATCATTAAAAAAGAAATTTCGTAAACAAGAAGAAAATCTTGAACGTTTACTTGATTCACCTGATTGTCTTGATGAAGCAGCAATAACATTAAATTTTCTTGCACGTCGACTTTTTTGTGATGTTTTTGAAGAACCATTATTTAAAGATTTAATGAAAGAAAAAATTGAACTTAAATTAAAAGAAATTGCTGTATGTAAAAATTTTGTTTTTTTTTTTTTTTTATTGAAAGAAAAGACAAACGAATGTATTTATTTATTTCCTTTTTTTAGGTAAGTGTACTTGAAGATCTTCATGTTGAAAAAATTGATTTAGGAAAAACATTTCCTATTATACTGAAAGTTGAACCAATGCAATGGAATGCCAAAGGAATTTGGTTTAATCTATTCTTTTTTTATCGAGGCAGCTTGAAGTAAGTTTACATCTTACAAAGAAATTTTGATGAATCTTTTTTGATCTGCGACCATTTCGTATGATCGATTTTGTCATTTCTGTTATATAAGCGTCGCAGCGTGTGGGCTAGTAGCACCCTACGAAGAGTCTCTATGTACGCAGTAAAGTTTATCAGTATTTTCTTTTTCGATATTACTCAAAAGTATGTAGATCTAGATGGCATAGAAGAGTTTGAAAATTTTTTATCGTTTCTGATCGAAATAATAAATCAGATAGATTCGAATATTTAATAAAGAATAAAGCTAAGGATGTCTTCTCTTTTTGTTTGACCATTTTTGGTTTTTGAAGAGCTTAGAATGAATCCACATGAGATTTTGATCATAGATATTTAGAAATATTTTCCGGAGGTGAAATCGGCCAGTTTTTGTTTTTGATCTTCCTCTTTAGATTTACGAAGTCTTGAATATTAGCACTCCAGTTTTTAATCCAAACGTTTATATATTTGTCTTATTATAAAGAAAAAGATACATTTTTGAAAAGCTTAAAACTAACTCTGAGTATAGTTTACGATACCTTTAGAAAAGTGTTCAGCTCGATCGAACAAAATTAGACAAGAGTGATAAAACAGGCCCGATGTAATTCCATATAAAATCAGTCAATAAGAAGTTCATTTTAAGTGCTCTCTTATGATAAAATTTTCATGTTGATCTATTGCACACTCATCGCGAAGAAGAAATGATCAAAAAGAGAAATCCATTAATGTTGAACTTTCTATCTGAAAATTTTCTAATAGTCATTTCTATTCAAACAAGTCTGTTATTTTTGTTTATGAAAATAATTTCATAGAATCGAAACCAATTTATCTCTATGCTGTGAGTGTAAATAGCCACCGAATACCCTGCTATTTCATAGACTTTACGTCAATAAATTATTTGTTTCGTTCGTACTATTGATTATAATTTCTATTTTGGTCACAATGTTCTACTATAGTACATTTGCAAAAAAAAAATAAAAGAAACAGAAAAATTTTAATTTGAATGATAATGATACCTTAAGAACTGTTCAAAATTAAATATTCGATATTTAGAAATTTCAAATCCTAACTTGACTCGGAACTCTTATGAGATTTTCTTAATCTTATAGAATTCATTTCTTTATAGAACAATGCAATATAATAGTCTTTAACAAATGTAGATTTATTCTTGTTAGTTTTCTACAAAGATTAGCATTCATATCGATTACTTTGGTGTCAAATTTCAATTGACATATTCTATTGTCAAATGATCGAATTGTTCTTGTCTTATTTCACTACGATTTCTTACATTCATTGATTCCTTTTGATAGACAAGATTTTCGTAATCTTGATGAGCAATAATAACAAAGAAATTAGAGCATTGAACTTCATTAAAATAAACATTTGTTTAGAATAACAATTAAGACACGTCTAGTCCTTCAACCATTACTCAATTATAATCCTGATTATGATCAACCAATGTATGCTCAACATCATTCAGCACAAACTGTTCATAGAGAAGATAAAAAACTTGATGATGATGATCTTTTACAAAGACAAAAATTATTAGCGAAAGAACCAGAAATACCTGAAAAGTTTGTTAAAATTCTTTTAATTAAAAATTTATATAACTATATATTATAATATAGTGCTGCAGCACGTAAATTAGGTACTTTATTAACAAAAGTTGCTACAAACAAACATTTTCAACGATTTGCGGCTTTAAAACCAGTTGCTGGTGTTATTGAAAAATTATCGAATTCTGAAATTGGTGCAAATGTTGAATTAACTAGTTTTAGTGGTATTATGACTGTAAGTTTATAAAAATATCTTTTAATTTTCTTTTTATGTTTAATTAAATATTGAATTTTCTATTAGATTAACATTCCACCACCACCAAGTGATCGTTTATGGTAATTAGAAACAATTCTTTCTTTTTCTTTCTATAAATTTTCAATAAGAAAATTTTTTCTTTATTTAGGATTGGTTTTCCTGAAATGCCTGATCTTAATCTTAAAGTAACACCTGTAGTTGGTGAAAACAAATATTCATATTCATTAATTCATGATTTTCTCGAAGCACGTATTCGTGATGAACTTAAAGTAAGTTTTATAAATGGAAAAAAAGTCAGGTTTAGAATCTCGAAAATCTTTTGATACTGTTCTAGTGCTCATACATATTTTGAAGTAGACTTAAAATCAAAATGATATCTATGAATGAAAGTCATACTATTTCAATTCAATTAATCAAAACAAGAATATTTTTCGAAAATAAACATTTTCTATAAAACTTATATTCACATTTTATAATATTCAGCTAGTTTTTGGAATAGACTTTCCCATCATAAGAAAAATTGAACTCAAGAATTTCGAAAAAAAAGAAAAGAGATTCAAATTCCTCGACCATGATAATTTCTAGTCAAGCCTTATAATACATAGATGTGCGCAAGATGGTCCTACTTCTACCGGAATCAACATCTTTTTTCTTATTGGAAGTGTCATCTTTTATGGTCGTGTAAGGCTTGCGCTAAATTATGCGAAAATTATTCAATTACGATCGTTTTAATATTTGCTGTTACCATTATGATAATAAAATCAATCCTTTTTTCGTAAATAATAGAATAGTCGAATATATAAACCTACATCACAGACAATGTATTAGTAAATTGAAAAAAAAAACGAGGAATTTCCAAGAGGAAAGATATTAGCAGTTATGAAAAATATCTCGAACGCATTGATACTACTGAAAAATAATATCACTTTTTTTGCTAGTACATCTATTAGTAAGCGCGAAAACGGAACGAAAAATATTTTCTAATCGTAGCCGGAATGAAAACTGATTGGTTTCGCTAATCCGTAGCTCTCACTAGTAACTATAGCTTCCATTTCTAATGTAATTTCAAATATGTATGAGTATCACAGCACTTTCAAGGTTTGTCAATAGTTTGCAAATATCTTCTAATAAAATGTCGTACTCAGACGTTACACTTATTCATTTGAAGTTTTAAATATAAAAATAAATCTATAAGGTTTTAAATTTATTTTCTCTAGCGTATGGTTGTTCTTCCATCCATGGATGATCAATTATTACCATTCTTTCGTGATTGGGTTATTGATGTTATGTATGTAAAAAAACAAAGGGGGAAAAATTTTTTTTTTTTTTGCTATAATTTAACTTTTCTATTTTAGTGGTGAAATAGCATCAAAACCAGGAAATCCATTAATTGATAGTTATAAAAGTCAAACATCATTTCGAGATAAACTTCAAGAATATAAAGATATTAAAGAATTGAATCGTGCTGATTCATCATTATCTGAATCAACGAAATCAAATTCAACATTATCAGTACAAATGGATACAATAAAAGCTTAATTCATGATAGTAAAAAACAGGAGTTTAAAAAATAAACGATTTAATCTAAAAAACAATCTTTGTTTACACATATATACACATATTCGTGCAAATATACTTTTCTTTTTTTTTTTTTCTTCATCTGTTTAATCACGCTCTTGTCATTCCTTCCTTTTTTTTTTGTGTACATTGATTTTATAAACTTACCTGTATATATTCTACTATTGAAGAATGAATGAAGCTTTTTGATAGAGAAAAACAAGGCCAAATATATAAAAATAAAAATAGTACATTATACATCAAACGAATGTACAACTTTTTTTTTCATAGTTTAAATTATATACATATAATCATACAGGTAACTTTGATTTTCTTCAAAACATATAAATGATAAAAAAAAGGGAACTTGTTAAATGAATATTGGCATGTTTATCGAACTGTATGACGATTAAAGCTTTGTTCTCAAAACAAATTTCGTATTAGTGAAGGTCGAAGCCCTTCGATAATAAAAAACAGTGTCTATTTTAAACTAGGTGATCCTTTGTGTTCTATTACTAGGTATTGATTGAAGAAATAAATAGTACATAATAACATGTTTATATCGATTGTCACATACAAAATGTGAAGGTAATTGTAGATGAGTGATCACCCTATTTAAAGAATGAAGTTGACATTTACAGTGAAAAATCAGAGTTTTATTCATTTGTCTTTATCAAAACATAGTTACAGTTTCATATTAATCATTCAGATCAATAAATATGACATAATGATTTTTTACAAACAAAAATGTATTGAGACTTCGACAAACTTCATCAGTCTGATATTTCCTCCATAAGAAAACGAATTCTTCAAATTTTAAGAATTAAATCTATGTAGTACTTTATATCGACTCTAAATCAATTGTATTATATCACACATAAATTGTTTTTATGAAAATCATCTTGTCTATAATTAAAAACACTAATTACTATAATGCTCAAGATTTTAATCTTTCTGAGATTACACTGAAAGCTTTTCTTTTGAATAACTACACTAACAGAAGAATAATTAGTCATTTTCATGAGAACTGACTATAGAAATATTCTTTATGAAAAAAAAAACACTTCTCCTTCTGTGATGTTTTTTTTAAAGTATGCTCACATGAGGAAAAAAAAAAGAAACGACATAATATTTCTATCGTCAAGTGTCGAGCGCATCATATTAAGTGACCTGTTATGAACACTAAGAAAAGAAGAGTTGAACGTTTTTTTCTCTTTCTATAGGAAATATCAAACATTAACTGTCTTAAGAAAACTTCTCGTTCAGCAAATCATAATAGTTGATGATAATAAAACTTACAAACAACAAATGATTGCAATTATTTTATTCTTCTAACATTTTATCTCAAAAAAAGTCTGATTACATAAAACCTGTAAATTCAAGTCATGCAAAAGAATATAAAAAGTACGTTTAAATACAACTTTTTTGTTTCAACAAAGCACGAACGCATATTGCTTTCTTTTTTTTTCTTTTCTTGTTTTTATAATTGACTTTCAAGCGAGTGACGAGTCGCTTTACCTTATTTGCTGCCTCCTCATACTTTTTTTTCGTTATAATACACTGTTTTCTGTAACCATTATTGGTTACAAGTGTAAAACACAATAAATATTATGCGCATTTATACCGAAAATCGGTGAATTGTAAAAAACAAAATTTCTTATTGTATTATCTTGAAAATGAAAATAATAAAAATGACAATCACATGTTAAAAAAAAATACACGAGACAGTCATAAATACAGATTGCTATCTGTTATATTAATGAAATTATATCATGCAGTATTAAATCTCATTATATATAGACATAGGTGAACAAATATTTCCTCATAAGAAAATATATATGACAGAGTAGAAAGAAAAAAAGAAGACCTGTATAGCAATTCTTTCTTTCTTTTTCTTGTTTTTATAAAGAACAGAAAAAAAAACTTGGTTATATAAACCACATCTGTATGATTATATTAAATAAGCATATAGTTGAGTCAATTTCACAGATTGATTTATTGTTAAAACTATAGGTTTTTTTTGTAGATATTTTTTTTTTATTAATCACAATGGCTTATCGTACAAAAATTTTACCACATAAATTCACAAAACAAGAACAAGAATTGCATATAATTTCAAATCCATTTGACACTACTCGACAATATTTACTTCAACATGATGATTACGAAGCTCCATTAACTGCACATACGCTGAAACCAAATTCGAAATGGATTACAGTACGAAATAATATGCATAAAATTCGTAGTTGGCGTGAAGTTGATACATCGAATGTTGATGAAAAATTTCGTGATTGGTATATATTCTTTCAAATTAGACGTGAATTACGACGTGCACAGGCAGATATCAAAGACATTGAACAACGATCAGATTTTGTTCCTGTTCGTTATTTTGAATTACCTACTGATTCAACACATACTAACCGTGTTAATGTATCACATGTACGGCCAACGGACATGTTATATTACCCTAGTTTTGATCGTGACCCTATGGTTTTACAAGCATTACTTTATTATTTTTCGAAAGAATGCGCTGTACCATATGAAAGTGTATTTCGCACATTTTTAACTAATGTTTGTTCAATTATAAGTCGAGATCGAGAACGTCTTCGTCGAGCAGCTGTTTTTCGTCAAGTAGCATTAATTCTAGCAATAGTTGTTTTTATTATTCTTGGTCTTATGTTGATTTCATTGCTTCTTAGTGTATTAGGAACAACAGCAAATTTATCAAGCATGTACAACAATGATCCTGATGGAGGAATCGAATGGCGTGAACCTTCAACAACTGTAGAGACAACTCTAATTAATTTTTGATTTTATCTTAGGAACTGAATCTTTTAAAATATATCTCAAAGAACTTACACATAATATGTATATGACGTATCGAAGGGCACATTGCTCTTAGACAAATATTGAAAATGAATTCATAGACGAAATGAATCAATACTAAAATAATGAAAAAAAAGATCAATATGGACTGTATAAGAATATGATATTATTTGGAAATAGAAGGAAAAAAACCGATGAAATAATTCAAACGATGAGTAATTTATTCAATAATAGATTTTATAGAAATACTATATGAATAATTTGAGTGTAGATAAAATATATGATATTTCAAAATTTGAGATGTTGCATTGTATCATCATGAATACGAAATTGTGAAATCAAAATATTGACTATTATTTCTTTACATTCAAAAAGAACATATAATCTACATATACATATTGTCTATGATGTAAATTTCTATGTTTTTTAGTTCATCTAATTATAATTTCACGTAATTTATGTTGCTAATTCATTTTATTACACAACATGGATTAGTCAACCGATCAAAGTTATTGATTCTTAAGTAGAATCGAATTTCGATGTATCTTTTTCAAAAAACAGAAAAAAAAAGGCCAATCTATCCTATGTAATTTATTATTCTATCCAAGAATCTCAAATATCTTATTTAAAAAATCTGTATGATTGTTATTTTTTTTTAACTGTCTATTTTAGAACTATGAATTGTTTTTTTCTTCTAAACATCTGTTACATCAAAATCATTTACCATGAAATTCACATGTAATGATTTTATTTCTTTTCTTTTTTTTTAATAAAGAATATAAATGCATCTCCAATGGACATCATTATACTGGCATATCAAATTAAGATTTCTTTTTATAGTAAGACATTTAAATAGAATTTCATCGAATAACACTAAACAATTGAATTGATATAAAAATTATGAAATATAAAACAAAGAAGTTTCATCAATATCAAATTCATAGTTAGTCTAAAAACTATTCAGATACTTATTAGTTTCTTCTTTCTATTTTTCCTTATTGTGTAATACGAGTGCATATATTAAAATTCCTCATTAAACAGAGAACAAACATATTCTTTCTTCAGTATTGCATAGCCGTCAATTTTTACTCTATTTCATATGAAAATTAAGGTTTGGCATTGCTCGTGTGCAAAAGAGAAAATAAATTCTTTATGATTGTCATTCAAACGAACCAATAGAAAAAATAATTACTGTTATAAGTGTTCGGATACTTTCTGTTTCGACTATCTTTAAAACATAGGAAAAAAAATAAAATAAAAATAATTTTCCGGTGGAAATTGATACATTGAGTAGATTGAAAGTGGATCATTTCATTTAAAATGCACTCTGTGTAAAGGAGATCGAGTATTCAGACTATAGAATACAATATAACCTATATAACTATTGTAAGTGCGTGAATTACGTCGATCATTATATTGATTGAGAGCAAATATATAACCTACCATTTAAATAAAATCTATATATAGTAAAGTATTATTGAAACAAGTAGACAGTAAAGAAAATCAAAGTCCTTGACTATAACTCTGATCACAAGATAAAGTATGTAAGATCGAATCTTTATAATAGTTTGCCTTCTATAAATCTAGAAAAAAGAATTTAAATAAAATGAATAAGATGAAGTTGAAAGATTGGCTATCAGTAGGCTGCTATGCTTGAATAGATATGAAAATAAGAGAAAAACGGGTATATGTAAAATATGTCTTAGCCCTTTATCAATCATTTCAATCGATATTTAAGTTGACAAACAAATCATTTTGATTTATTTCAACAAAAACATTCGTCACAGAATTTCTGTTCATTACTCACATTCACGTTAGCAGATTTTTTTTTTCTGTATCAGTATTTAGTTATATTTGCGATTTTTATTTTTGATTTAATTTTCTCATGAAAACACCTATTTAGCATACCAAACCTATGATTAAGTACATTTATAAATAATAAATAAATATATATAATTAACAAATGCTGAGTAAGAAATTATTTGGAAAATATTTTACAATTATATCGAATAAATATCTTTCAAATATTTTTTTTTTTACTACACATATTAATGCTCAATAGTTTCTAGCATTTGTTGATTTCAATTCATTGATGAATTGAGACTGCATGCATTCGTCACTCGTTTGTTCATGCTTTCTTAATCATATTTAAAAAAAGAGTACTTCATTTGATGAAAATAGAACAAAAAGAAATAACTTAGTTTTTCTTGTTGTAAAATGTTGTCTATTTATTTATTTTTTTTGTTATTACTATTATTACAAACGAACATGATCAAATTGTTAGAAAAGAATGGAGAAAAAGAAAACAACAAAGAGATTAGTATTGTATTGTCACATCAATGTTTGTTAAACGCATCTATCTTTTTCTTTTTAGTAAACAATTTATTCAATTGTAAATAATATATCTTAATTCCGTATTTCTTTTTCTTCTATATTACTTTTTTTTCTTTTCCCGTCGTATCGAATAATGTATGGCATGTAAAGATTCGTTGGTCTGATAAATATAGAAAGACAAACAACGTATGCCTTGAGCAATATCACATGTGACTCTTCAATATTTGACATATTGTGTATTTCAGCTTTCTTTTTTTCTTGACATACCTTTTCTTAATATAATATAGTTTGTAATATAAAACCTTGTCATTTGCCGTCGTCAACTATCGATCAATACTTTAGTCTACATAGGTAAGAAAAGAAAAGAAGTCAAATCATTTCATATTATTATTCTTCTCATTTGTTCGGTAGTTTTCTTTTTATAAAAATTTGAATAGACAATATTGTTTTGATCCTTGTAATAATATGTGTTGTTTTTTTCTAATCATTATATAATCCAACCAAAAAAAAAAAAAGAAATCATTCGTTGATATTCGCATTTATGTAGTATGTGTACATATTCAAAGATAAATTTGTTAATATATTAATAAGATAAAATTTATCTTGTTTTTAAGAGTTGATCATAATGTAATTTGAACTCTTAAGAGATTAAATTAGAAATTCGTTTTTAATATATTTATTGTGAATCATTTTCATTTAATCATAATAATTTAATAAATTACTATTTATAAGATCTATGTCAATTATAGATATTTATATCCATATTAGTATTAATAAGTACAATAATTATTAACAAAATCTAAATGGCTCAAACAACTCGTACGCGAATCTTACGTATGCCAAAAAAAGAACAAGAAATTCATGTAATTACAAATATATCGGATCAAAATGATTCTATGAATGCTCCACTTATGTCTCCTTCCTCAAATTCTACAGATTCACCAACACCACTCTCCGGTAGTCGTCGACGTCTTGTAGAACCTGACTATGAAGCACCACTTACAGCAAAACATCTTCGTCCTAATTCTCGTTGGTTCATTGTACGCCATAAATTACATAATATACGTGCTATGGATGTTGATGAACGTCATCAAGGGCAGGGATTTTCGAATTTTTATCTAAATTTACAAATGAAACGTGAACTAAAACGTGTTCAAGAGGCAATAAAAAATATTGATAAAGAAGACAATTTTCATGTTGTTAAAAGATTTTCTTTAGCTGATGGTGGTAAAACTAAAAAATATGATACAAGTCATGTTAAACCTGACGATGCACTTATATATGATCGTCTTGGTGACGAACCATTAAAATTACAAAATTTACTTTTCTATTATGATAACAAAGAAGTAACACCTGGTTCAATTGATTGGGAATTTTTAAATGAAGTTCTTCATGTATTGAAAATAAAAAGAAAACGAACTGTTCTTGTCCAAAGATTAGGAAAATTAGCATTAGCATTAGCTATGGTTTTTTATATTATTATTGGTTTTATGTTTTTTCTATTGATTATCAGCTTTATTACAACAGCAACAAAAATGAATGATCCAGAGGTTCAATGGGTGGACCCGATTGTTAATAAAGGTTCAACAAATATATTTTCATGATGATTATCAATAAAATAAAACATATGGTTGTTTTTTTTAATTTATCAACTTCATAAACAATTACAGAATTTAATTTTTTCTGTATCTTTTTTTTTCATATTTCATAAAAATTCAATTTGTTAGTATTTGTGTTTCGTACTTTATTCTTCTTCACTTCATTTTATACCAGACGATTAGTTTATTAAATCGTATATATTTCCATCATATTTTATAAGAAAGACTTTTGTATATGTATTCATATGATCTCAAACACTATTCCAACAATAATGAATAATATTCTAAACATAATACAATGATTAATAAATTGTAAGATTTTCAAATAATAGAAATTTTATATTTAAAGAATATAATTCAAATGGTTTACAGGATTTACTGTCCATTGATTGTTTTTCTTAGAAAATTGTTTTTTTTCTACAGAAAGTATAATTTTTGCTGCTGAGGATTTATTGTCCATTGATTGAATAACTTTTTTTTTCAATTAGCGTTTTTCCCGTTTGAGGATTTACTGTCCGTTGATTGCCTCGAAGAATAGAAATGAACAGAAAAATATTTATCGCAATCAACTATGTATATTTAGAAAAAAAAAAGAATTCAAACAAATATATGAGGAAATAACAAAGCGAATAAGGAATTGATTAATAAATAAATCAAAAAAGATGAATGGACGTTCAACTTTTTGGTGGACGCTGAAAATATCTAAGTCCAGCAGCTTTTAAGAATGATGGAATATCGATAACCGAGGTAGCATAATTGTCGTTTACCATGGGTAGATTCAATAAATATAGCAGACATTTCTAGGAAGAGTATGATAAGAAAATTATATTCTTTGAATTTATATATATTTTGTATAAATTTTTGTCATATTAATGCCTATTTTACTCCCCAATTTGATGAGCATCCCTCATTTTAAATTGAAAATTTATTCAATAGTTCGCTCATTGGTGACTTTTTTGTTTTTCAACATTTATGTAATTTTTTGTTCAAAAAAAGGATTGATTGTCAAGACCATTACTCATTTATTAATTTCTCTTCTTCGAAGCAATTAATGGACAGTAAATCCTCAACTAAAAAATACACTAATTGAAATATTCTATTTTTTCAATCAATGGACAGTAAATCCTCATACAAAAATAGCGTTAATTGGAATAAAATTTTTCCAATCAATGGACAGTAAATCCGTGGACAGTAAATCCGCGGACAGTAAATCGTGTACACGAATTCAAATACATGGCGATAATAACTCTATTAATCTTGTTGTGTATATTATGTTTGATTGTATGTTGACATGACATTTGTATGAATGAGCTATGTTCCGAATTCGCTTGTTGGCCACGAACATGTATAAAAAGTGGCCATACAATAGCTTATTTGTTGCTAAGCGCAGTCTCTTTCCTTTCAGCTATTTTTCTCAATCGTCTTCCTAGCAAATGCTAGGAAGACGATTGAGAAAGATAGATGACAGGAAAGAAACCGCTCTTAGTAACAAATAAGCTATTATATGGCCACTTTTTATGCATTTTCGTGGCCAACAATCGAATTCGGAACATGGCTCATTGACGATTTAATATATGTTATAGAAAAATAAACTTATATTACGTTTATTCATTGTGAAGTAAGTTATTCAAAAATTTTCTCCTTGATTTATTTTAGAAACGTAATTGAAATTCTTCATACTGTGAACTAGAAGAAATAGAAAATTTTACTATTTTAAAAAATTCTATGAAATTTAGGTATATATTACAATTCATTCGCTTTGATTTGCAGTACAAATTTAGTAACAAATATGTTTGTTTTCGAGAAAAAAACATCGATTCTGTTGTAAAGTGATTTTATTCATATACTCATTATGAAAATATTACGAAACCTCTGTCATAATAGTTCCTTTTTAATTTTTTCGTAGTCAGAACTTATAAGGTCATACGTTCTGCAGCGTCATTGTTAGCACATTATGTAGCAACATTATTATATGCTCATTTATTGAAATAAATGATTACATTGCACCAATAATAAAATATTTTTAAGTCCTCAACGATGACAGAAATGTACACACGTAAATGTATCCAAATTCTGATAAGCCTATGCAATTCTACAAGGCTCCAGAGATGGGCAAGTGAAGTCATTTTTTGACTTGAGAAATTTTTTCTAATTTCTTGACTTGACTTGAGAAATTTTTAGATGACTTGACTTGATTTTTGACTTGGCCTTCAAAATCAAATCACAAGTAAAAAAAATGGACATATTTTTGCAATTTATGCGTCTAATTCTTATCTACACTAAAAGTACCTATGAGAGCAGAAGCAAAGAAAAAGAAATTCTTCCATGTACTTCAGATAAGCGGCAACCAGATGAGAATATATAGTCACTTTTTTGATTTGACTTGGAAAGGGTTGTGACTTGATTGGACTTGATTCAATCATTTTTTTGGCGATTAATGGCTTGACTTGACGTGATCTGAACCTTAAAAAGCCTCTGACTTGCCTATTTCTGTAAGGCCCCCTCAAAAACTGATCTCAGCCCACAAAAGTTCAAATGACATGAAATTATCAGCCTGATACCATGGTGTTTAAGGGAGATATTGACCCGATAAGGATCATCAACAGTTCATTTGATAGCCCAAATTTCTCTACCGAGGTTCATTCTATATATATTTAACTTGTTTTGTTGTTTGAAAAAGCATGTAAGGATGCAGGACACCACAGAGTCCTTTCTTTAAATTCTTACTTTGTAAGCGAAAAGAAGGAATCACAAGTTCAGTGGCTTGAAAAACCTCGAAAAAATGATCGTTTTCCATAGTGGTGTTTTCTCAGATTCTTATAAAAAGAAGGACTCTGTAATGTCCTGTATCTTGACGTGCTCTTTCCAACAAAAAAAAATATACACACATCACATGAACTTGGACTGAGAGATTTGGGTTGCGCATTCGACATATCATGAACTGAGAAAAAATGAAAAAGATTTTCGGTTTTTTTTTTCAAAACCAACTGGTTGTTCGAATAGGAGGTGACGGAAATCTTCAAAAGTTTTTGGAAGAAAATGGGATGCCGAGTAAAAACTTTAGTCGTTTATGAGAGATCAGATCACGAGCGATTTCCCCATGCATTTATCTTAATTTTGATCATTGTAACAAAAAGTGACTTTTTTTCAGAAGGGAGACGTTAGCAGTCTGTATCAGTATTTTACCCAGATTTTCCTCTTTCAAAGAGGAGTTTAAAGTTACAAGAGAGCAAGTACCTATTTCTGAAAGTAGGAACTACAGTTCAACGAGTTCGAATATTACCCAGAACTAAAGTCACGGTTCCGGTTGTTAAAAATGAGGAAAAAAAACAGTCCAGGTTTAATTTCCAAAAGACCACATAGAACCGAATTCATTAAATTATTAGATAGAATGCGAAAATTTTAAATGTATATCCTGTGAAAAAGTGTTCTTGCCTCTTCTTTCATTCTTTTCGTATAGAACCCTATTGGTCCCAAGTGAATATCCGTTACAAAGGTGGCTTAAGTACTTTATTGTAGTTTAATGTATGATTGATGACAATTTACTTCAATGAAGCATATACATTTTTTTCAATAGAATTGAGCAACAGTAAAAACGAGTTGATTGATAAAATATTTTAAGACTGAGCTATCTCTTTTGTATAATATTTGCTAACTAGTTCACTCGTTTGAATCATAAAACTGTCTTCGTCATTGATTCGAGGCTCTTCCCAAAATGTGATACCGACGGCGATACATATACAGATGAAATATAACTGATAAAACATTTAAAAAACATCTGAAGAAAATGAGATAAACAAGTTATAAAGTATTCTATTAACTAACTGATTTTGAGAGTTGACCGATTATATTGAATGATGTACACTGCTTATTGAAGTAAGTCGTAGTTAAATGAGGATGAGTGAAGAAGAAGACTTTTGTCTATAAATATGTTTGAAGAGATTTTAACTATTCAATTGTTAAGTTTCAAGATACCACATATTTTAGTAATCAAGAAAAATAATCTTATGTACGTACACTAAAATCTTAAATCTCAAGAATGAAAAAAATGACGATTTATCGACATAGATTTAAGAATTGTCGTATCTATCTGATGATTTAATGGTTCAAGCCCAGTTCTTGGTTTCAGGTTTTTGAAACCGTCGAGTTTTAATACAAACATCATGGTACATAGCACAGTATCAACAGGCTCCGAGAGAGCCAACACATTCTTTGAAGAGGCACGCTTCCTAGGTCATACTTAGAGCCCAATCAGTCCCTTCGTACCTTAAAACCGATCGTTTTCACTGTTTTCTGTATTGTTGATTTTGGAACACTAAAGCTGGCCTAGTACGCTCGTTTTTAATGATTTTCATGGTTTTAATGAGGAACAGATATGAGCCTGGAAGTTTTCAAATGACAAATTTTCAGTCGTTATCAAAATCTCAGCTCGAAATATTGAGCTATTACTTTCTCATCATACAATGAGAGCATCGAATCATGCTGAATGAATTTATCATGCTCTCGATAAGTTAGCCACAGATCAAAAGTTAATTTCATCTACAAACAATAGTATCCTTTTACGAATATGAAACGTCTTTCAGCTGTGTTAAATAGGCTAAGATAGAAGTTATTACTATTTGAAACTCAAAGTGTTATATAAATTTTATATTGTATATGTTGGCATAAAACTGATTGCTTAGTCGATATCATCAACACATCGATTTTTCCTCGCTTCAGTCAAAAATGTCAACCGAACGGTTCTAAATATAACTATAAAAACCACTATTATGATGAATAAATCAAATAAAATATCTAATACTTTGAATCAATCAATGAACAGTTCAATGAACATTTTTTTTAGGAGACACAGTTTTGATTAATGTTTTCTTATTATATAATCTATAAAGCTTTAAAAATCTGATTAAATAATCTAATATTAATGAAAATTATCGCATTCTACGAACGTATTGTATTTCCAATAGATGTCTCCAGGAATCATGATTTAATCATCTTATTTTCTGATTTGTCTGTAAACGCCTAGAATAAAATAAATATTGCATTTATTCACGTATGACTCAAAGTTTTTGTTCCATTGAAAATACGAACTTGTGTTATTTCCATCTCAAAGTTTCAACAAGTTTACGATAAACATATTTGATGCAATAACTTGCAATATTCTTCCTTTTTAAATACTCATCTACGTCATATCTTCATTTAGATACCAAAACTCTTATTACAAAAAAAAGAAAAAAACCATGTCAAAACGCGGTACACAAAGAACTCGTGGAAATTTAAAAGTATGTATTATTTTCTTTATTTATATTTATCAATTTTTGAATCTTCTGTTCTTTTTTTCAGCCAACAAGTAGCACAAAAGCTACTGCTACTCTTTTAACTCATGGAATATCTCCATTTGCATTTTCTTCTGGTAAATATTTCTTAATAAAAATCTGAAAAAAAAAATAATAAGATTAAATATTTAATTTAAATAGGTGAATCACCTATATCAAATGGAATCGATGAAAATAATATTGAAAATGATATAGATTCAGATTTACGTGTTATATTACGTAAATTAACGAAAAAAGATTCAACAACAAAAATTCGAGTAAAACAACGAAAAAAAAACTTCTTCAAATATCGATTCTTTTTTTCTCGAAAGGCGTTTAATGAATTACGTGATTATTGTGATGCTAATGAATCTGATGATAAAATTCGAGTTATTCTTCCATTTTTTGTTTCACATTATCGTAAATGGTCAACGGTAATGAAAAACAAAAATTCAAAAACAATCGTCTATCGTTTTTTATATTTATTTATTTATATACATAGGATTCTGATCAACGTGTTCGTGATGAATGTCAATCAACATTTGATACAATAGGTATGCGTATGAAAAAAAATTTATCACCACATTTAAAAACAATCTTACCAATATGGTTAATGTCACAATGTGATTCATATGCACCAGCAGCATCAAAAGCTAAATTTCTTTATTCGAAATTATTTAATGGACAAAATAAGCAAGCCGAAGCTGTTTATTTTGCAAGAAATGAAATAATGTCAACATTAACTGATGAAATTAATCAATGTTCAGATGTTCTTAAAGACAAGTAAGAATAAAAATAAATTTCGAGCAATTTATATAGAAGGAAAATTTTTAATTTTTAGAAAAGAAAATGAAATGGAAACCGACGATGCACATGAAAGACGTCTAACACAAGTTCTTCTAGCTCTTGCATTATTTCTTAATTATTTAGAAGCTAATAAACGTTCAGACTTAACAAATCATTTTAAGATTATATTTGATTCTGGAAAATTTTGGAAATTAGATAAAATTAAATCAATACAAGTAACTTTACTTTCATTATGAAAAATAAACATAATACTTTTAAAAATGTTTTTCTTTTCTTTTCTTTTTTTTAAATAGATTCAAAGTTCATTTTATCGTTGTCTTTATGAATTAATTAATCTAATACCTGATGTTATACGTGAATATAAACCTAAAATTATTCCACTTGTTTTCTATGCTATTAATGAAACAGAACCAAAATTATGTCCATTAATATGGGATTGTTTAATACTTTGTTTAGATACATTTGATGATTGTTGGTCATTAGTTAATTATCAAAAAGCATTTCTACCAAAATTATATGCTTTTATTAGACATGCTTGTCATGGTAATGTATTTGGTGTTAAAGATTGTTTATTACCTTTAATTGAAAAAATTCCAAAAATAGTTATTGATGATAATGTTAATTATCATTTTGTTGAGAATTTTTTTCAATCGATGGAAGAAGGGTATGTTTTATATTTAAGTAAAAACATTTCAAAAAACGATTAAGATTTTTTTTTTTTTTTTTCTTATAGGATTTTATCGATTAAAGGCAGACAACAAATGAATAATGTTAGTTCATTATTAAAAGCTTATATGGATTGTTTACTTTATATATTAGAACATCATTCAACAGATCAACTTGGTTTTCTTAACGAAAGAGTAAGAAGAGAAATAGAAAGAGAAATTTTTCCTAGTTTAAGTTTTTTTTTGTTCTAGTTACTTCCATTAATACGTCGTTTACTCACTGATAAAGATTGTTCAATTCGAACTGTTTATGCTCGTCAATATGTTCATTTCTTAAGTTCTATTCAATCATTTCGTCTCTATTGTGATCATTTAAATAATGTTCTTTCATTATTTCATGATTTAATAAATCCATCATCATCATTATCAATAATAAATGAAACAAATGATTTAAAATATATATTTGAACAATCAGCAATACTTTTTGAAACAATACTTTCTCCACCAAAATTAAAAAATTTACGTTTTGCTGCAACAACAAGAATAACATCATCATCAACAGATCTTTCATCAATTGATTCAACAACATTTCAAGTTGAAGATGATAATGAAATAGATAATAATAATCAAAAAGAAATTTATCTTATTCAATTTGCTACTAATTTATGTCAATATTGTTTTGAATTTTGTACAAAATATTCAAATCATACATCATTTGAACATGGTTTAAATTTATTTACACGTCTTTTAAATCCTTCAACATCAAATAATATTGAAATAATTAAAAAATTAACTAATGAAATCGATAATACAAATACTATACCGGAAATATTCTATTTAAATTATGCAAAACCATTAATAAAAATTGCTATTGAACAACATTGTTCACTTGATTATATTGTTGAATTAACTATTCAAATATTAAATACATTTGATTCATCAGATATTGTTGTTGAACGTGTTCTAGCTGATTTAATGCAAGTAAGACAAAAACAATAAAATGTTGTTTTGTTTTTTACCTAAGATCTTTCACTGAAAACAACTTGAGTATCAGTATGTGTTATCAAAAGTTTCTATATCATTCTATTGTAGATTTTGGATCATTACATCAAGCTAAAGATATCTTCGCATAATATAAATATGAAATTTTATATTTTTATTTTTCAAATATTAATTGTTTAATTAGTTTCTCTGAATTATCTTTATCCAGATCAATTATTCAATATTTAAGAATAGAACTTTAATTGAGAATATATGCAATGGAAACAAGTTAGATCACTTCAGTATATGTTGTTAGAAAGTTTGACCAGATTCGTTGGTTCTGATCTATCCTGATGCAAAAAAAATTAATCAATTGGAAAACATATTTCTCAATTGAAATTTCAAATTATTTTGAGTGAATTTTGTTTTTATCATCTAAATCATAGATATGTCGAGCTTTTTTTTTTCTATTTCGTTATTGCTAAAAAAATTACAACAAGCATATTTTTAAACAAAATATTAAGCCTATGAAGACTAATTTTTATCTATTTTGTTAACATGATTATTAATGAGTGTTGAAATCTATTTTTTCCTTCAGAATTACGTTTCACACACTATATCAGAAATTAACAAGTTCAATTTGAAAAGTTTTCTGATCCAAACTGATCTGTTCAAATAACTTTTGTTTTTTGCCTGAAAAACATTTCCGAATATAACAAACTTTCTAAAAATATATTTTCTCAAAAGAGAACAAAATTTTTCAGACAGCTGAATTGCAAATACGAAACTGTTCGATCTAGAAATATGCGGAACGAAATTTTAGCAGTTTGTTGAGATTGAAACCACACAAAAGTGAAGTTGTTAAGACCAAGATTTCGAATGAAAAGTTATCTCAACTGAAACTAAACAGTATAGTTAAAAATTCTATGATTTTTTAGTTAAATCATATCTATTCGAATATAATTTAAGAGAGATGACCAAAAAAATATTAGTCATTGATTAAATAAATCGAAAAAAAAAGAGTATTGAAGATGTAATACAAATAAATTCTGGATAAATTTTCTCTTGACCAAGACGGGAATCATTATAAAATAAGCTACAGGCATTTCGACCAAAACAAAATCTTATCCTATATATTGCTAGTTGAAACATATTAATTCTTATCAGAAGAACTGCATAAACTAATCATTTCGAATAGTTTCTTTGCGTTCATTTGATCTAAACATTGAATTAGGAGCTGACCGAACTCTATGCTATATTTATCACAATTTAAACACAATTATTTTCATCAATGATTAATTTTAATAAAAAAATTTTTTTATTTTTTTATTAGCTTGAATCATCACGTCGATTTTATTTCTTATTGACTTCAATTGTTTGTCGTTATGAATCTTCACCATCATTTCATACATGGTAAATATATTTTTAAATGAATATTTTTCTTATTATCAATTATTTAGGCTTCAAACACATGGTGTACTTGAACAATTATTAAATATGACAGCAAGTGTAACAAAATCAAGTGAAAATAATGATTTAAATTTTCCTGTTTCAACTGAAGAATTTCAATTATTATCATCATTACTTTGTTCATCAAAACCAACACAATTTTTAACATCTATACAACAAGAACAAATTGTTTATTTAGCATGTCGTTTATTAGAACAACAAACACCAACATTAAATGAATCTGATACACAACATGATTTAATACAAAGTATTGATCATGTTGCTAAACATTTATTTCAAAATATAGATAAAACATATGAAAATCAATCAACAAAAAATTTATTTCAACTTTATTTACATAATGATATAAATAATTTAATACGAAAAAATTATGATTTAAGTCTTCATCAACGTTCAATATGGTTAATTGCACTTAAACAATCACATATAATACAAAATGATTTATATAATCAATTAATTAATTGTATTCTTTCATATATAACAACACAATCTGATAATGATTTATTTATTGATATGATAATAACAATATGTCAAGATGAAAATGTTTTATCTAAAAAATTCTATCATATATTATATCAACGTATTTATTTAGATGATAATTATTTATATGAATCATGGATATATGGTATATATCATGGTTGGTTATTACCTGATCAAACAATTAATATAAAAATTCAAAATAAAAAATTTTTAGAATATGAACGTTTAATTGATGTACAATTTATATGTTTATTAATAATACGACAATATGAATTAAATTCATTTTTATGGTTAAATAATGATTTAATTAAAAATTTAATACTTAATTATTATTTATTTCAATATCGTTGTATTGATACAAAACAATTATATATATTATTTGAACGTTTATTTCATATATCAACATTTAATATTGAATTTAATTTTATTGAAAAATCTTTATTATCAAATGATTTTTATAATGATTTAATTTATTATCATATTTATTGTCAAATAAAAGATAAATATATAAATATAAATCAACGTGATGATTTAATACAATATACATTTATATTAAATAATAATGATGAATTAAATACACATTTAATATTAGCATCATTTTTTCGTGAATCACAATCAAAATTAATTATACCATATTTAATTGAACAATGTCAAGATGAAAGACGTTCAGAATTAACATTAGCTGCATTAAATCAATCATTAATACGTATGAATAAATTAGGTTTAATTTTAGATGAAAATTATTTAAATAATATATTAAATATATTAATAAAATTAAATATATCATCAAAAGAAATTTTACAATTAATACAATTATGGAATACATTATTAAATCATGGTACATTTGTTTATACATTAAAACAAAATCATTGGGATAATATTTTATGTTTAATAAGTAATTTATTTTTAAATTTAACAAATGTTAAACAACAAATTAATCAACAATTTACATTACGAACTGAATTTTTATTTATTCATGCTTCAAATTTATTAACAACTATTGGAAAACTTTTAACAAATAATAATAATAATAATAATAATGATAAACAGGATGAAACAGATACATTTCAAAAACAATTATTAGATGAATGGTTATTACTTTATAGTAAAGATATTTATCAAGGTTTATTACCACTTTATATTGCATTACCTAGTGAGTAATGTTATTTTATTTATTTTATTTAATTTCTTTAAAAATGAATTCTTAGGTGCTCTTGCTGAATTTTCATCATTCTATGTAACAAATGAAATGGTAAAATCTATATGTTGTGCAATGTGTACTATTCCAACTGATTATCTTCTGTCAAATAATCTCAAACCATTATTTCATTCTGATGACAATCAATCAACATTATCTGAATCAATTCAAACAGTATTTAATCATTTATATCGTTTACTTTGTTTAGCACCAAATCGTTCATTACAATATTCTGCATATCATTTATTAAATAAACTTCTACCACATATATCACCAACACTTATTCTAACAACAACAAATCATGAAACAATAGCTGAAGATGATAAAATATGTCGTCTACCTGGTTCAATACTTGAAGCATTAGAACGTACTGAAAATACCATAAAACAATTATTAAATGAAAATGATATTGCTGAAGAACATCTATTAGATGATCATGGACATGAAGTTATATCTGAAAGATCACCATCAATAGTTATGACTGATAAAGAACATATTATTATTGGTGAATTATTAAATTATAAATTATTACTTAATTTAATAAATTGTTATTCATCAATTGAACAACGTTATACATATAAATTAATGTTACAAGAAAAAAAATTAGTTGATCGATTTCTTTTAATTGTACTTGGATTAATTCCTGCTAATCCAGTTTATAATGATCCTTTATCTATGCAAGTATCATCTATTACAAAAAAATTAACACATTCAAAATCAATGTTTGAAAATGATATTCAACTTACTCCCAATGGTAAGTTAAGGAAAACATTAAAAACAAAAAAAGAAGTTATATTTATATGAATAAATCCCATTTGAAAATTCATAATTGTAGACTGATCTGAGTTTTTTACCAGAATAGTAAATTCCTTTTGAACAATCATTAAAAATAAAATAGAATATTCTTAAAGAGGTATGGCTACTTTTTTTTTCATGTATACATGGGAGATTATACTAGTTTGTATTATCTATTTAACTCGTGTATGGATTACTTTTTCAAAGTTTGAACCCTTGAGAAATTCATCATCAATTATGTTTGAAGTGATGTTTATTATATCACATTAAGGATATAGTTGCTAGTTTATTTTGATAATTGAATTTTGTTAGAACGATTGGAACTATTGTATTTTCATCGTGGTATGAATAAGCTTTTGAATTTATTGAAGACTATAATATAAGAAAAGTACAAAAACAGAAATAATATAGAATTAGATGTATTAAAGTTCAACATTGTCAAAAGAAAAAAAAACAAGTCTAACAATGATAGAACGAAAAATAAGCTGTTTTTTTAAAATCTCTTTACATATGAGTAAGACATGTTGATCGCATAGGATCGATTGTAGTTTGAGGGTCTTTTTTGCCTTTTCAGATAATACCGATACATGTTTATATTGATCTAGAATATAGACAAATTCATTTGTTTTTCTCTATAGTCGTTTTGTTGGCTGATACTTTTTTAGATACGCGACCTCCTGACATCCACACTCTTTGATATACTCTGTCAGTTCGATCAAGTTATGTACATGGCGTGATCAATCTAGCCTAGAGCCCTTCACCGGGCCCAAAAACGACTTGCTGGACCCGGACAAAGAAATGTCAACCGTTCCATCATTTTTTGTGCTAATACATTATTCAAACGTTCATTTTGTAGGACAATACATTCTCTTTCACCTCATCTATTTAGAGAAGCATTAGAGTCCTTCATAGCTGAAATTTTTTGATAGAAAAAGTCCGGATCCAAACTTGGACTCGCTCGGACCCGAAAAGTTCAGACCCGGAATTTTTCTTTTAAAAACTTTTGACTATCACGAACTTTAATGCTTTTCTAAATAGATCAGATGAAAGAGAATGTATCGCCCTACAAAATGAACGTTTGAATAACGTATTAGCACAAAAAATGATGGAACGGTTAACATTTCTTTGTCCGGGTCCAGCAAGTCATTTTTGGACCCGGTGAAGGGCTCTAATCTAGACTCGACCTACATTATATGGTTAAGTTCGTAGATTTTGCATTAGTTAGTATTTTCCACCAATCACGTGATATGCTAACTTTGTGTTTTGCAATGAATCATAAAACGGTTTTGTAACATATTTCAAATAAAATCTACCCTCTATCAAAGAAACAAATAACAATATAAAATTTTATGATATTGACATTGAAGTAAAGAAATGTGTTTTTATGAGTTTTCTTTAAGCGAACATGACTCATCATTACTGTAGAACAATTCAGTATGTTGAGTAATCTAGTTTTGAATATTTTTCATATTATTACGTTGTTGTTATCAAGGAAAATATTTCAACTGTGTACAGATGTATTTTAATGACTCAATCGTTTATATACATGTTGGAATGTATTGTTTTTTTTTTCTTTCGCAGTTCTATTTTGTTTATCTTCATAGTTATACGTATTACCTTTCTTATGCATTTATCTCTTGTATGAAAGTGTCAGTTCTATCTCTTTCGATCATACTACGAAGTAATTCTTTTTTGGTAGCCTTTTCAGTTTTATTCACGTATAGTTTGACATTTTTTTGGCAACATATTGTTCTTTTTTTAGGGTAGTTAGTCAAGAGTTAATATAAATGAAAATTGACAACTTAAACAAGTGACTGAATATGAGATAGTCTTTTACATTTTTAATGCTTTTATCGAAACTTTTTATTTCGATGTAGAACAAGAAAAAACATTAGCTATGAATATAATAACGAATGTTTAGTGAACTCTTCTAATTGAGTTAGAAGTAGCTATTTTGAAGCATTTTCCATAGTTCTATATAGGCTTTCCCTATTTTAAAGCTTCTGTCTATTGTGATTTTCGCTAATATGACAATACATATAGTTTTCAATTTTTTTTGTATCGAATCCCATTGATCTCGAATGAATTTTGGTTATAAGAACGCCTTAAATACTGTATTTTACTGTAGTGTATTAGTTAGTGTTGCTGAACTCTATTGCAAAAATAACATATATTCTTCATTGAATAAAAATCTCATCAATCATACACTATATTCCAATAACATATTTAAGCCATTCTTCTAACTAATATTAACATAAGACCAATGAAAAAATTTAAAAAAAAACAGTAAAATTTCAACTGTGGTATATATATATATCGTTAAAATATTTTTTAGGTGATCTGACATCAACTTATACAATTCCACATTTGGCGTGTTCTGTTTATTTTCAATGTTTAAGTTTAATTCCAGGACTTGTTCGTGAATGGTTTCAAAGTCAAACAAAACGTATACGTGATGCTGTTGATCGTGTAACACAAAAATATGTTAGTCCCATATTAATTCAACAAGAACTTGATACAGCATCAACATTAAAAGATATAAATGTTGGTGAAACAGGTTTATTTACAGTTAAAAAACATTCAAATACACGTGAAATAACAGCTATTTATAATATTGAAACATCACGTGTTGAAATATGTATACGTTTACCAATGAATTATCCATTAAGTATAGCATCTATTGAATGTACACATCATGTTGGTTTTACAAAAGAACAATGGAATAAATGGATGCTTCAATTAAAAACAAATTTAATTCAAAGTGTAAATAAAATTTTGAAAAATAAAAATTTTTCATTTTTTCTTTTTGTCTTTTATATTTAGAATGGCAGTATAGCTGATGGTTTATTAAATTGGAAACAAAATATTGATAAAACAATGCAAGGTATTGAAGAATGTTCAATATGTTATTGTATTTTACATACAAATAATGAATTACCTAAACGAACATGTCGAACATGTAAAAAGAAATTTCATGATGCTTGTTTGGTAAGTTTACATAGAAAATATTATTTTGATAACAAACAAACAAAAAAAAAAAACCATCGAATTTTTCTTTTAGTTTCGTTGGTTTCGTTCATCAAATAAATCTACATGCCCACATTGTCGAGCAAACTTTTAAATTTCTTTTTCTGTTTTCTTTTTGTTTCGTTATTTTTAAATTCTATTATTTGTTTTGTTTGTTTTTCTTTTCTTTTGATATAAATGTGTTATATCGAATATATTCTATTGATATACAAACGAAACGAATATTCTTTAGTTATAGATTTATTATGCCAACAAGTATAGCTAAAGAAGTTGCAGCTCACGCTGCAGTTAATGAAAATATTCGTAATGTAGGTAGAAAACAAAATTAAATTAAAAAAAAATATTTTATATAATAAAGATTGTTTTTTTTTTCTTAGAATATACATATTATTGGTATTGGATCAGGCTCCACAATTATTCCAGCAGTACAAAAAATTGGTATGGTATTGAAAACAAAACAAAAAATGTTTTTGATTGATAATTGATTTCTTTAAAATTTCTAGCGGAAATCGTCCATAAAGACAACCTTGATTTAATTTGTATTCCGACTTCATTACAAGTTTGTGCTCAGCTTGAAGAACTTAATAGATAATTCAAAAAAATTGATTCTTTTTCATTGGTCATCTATTATTGAAATTGATGAGACTACCATAATCTTAAAACTATTGAGTAGTTCTAAGAAAAAAGAACCGTGTAAGATGTAGAGCATGGATAAATAATATTTGTTTTTCGATGCTTTTCCTTTAAATAAGAAAGGATTTGCTTGTTTTTTTTGTTTTTGAGCATTGACTTGGCTATTATTTATTGATCACGTTCTCTGCACTATATTTGATACGATGATAAATCTATGATAAAATACAATTGTCTTTTCTAGGCTCGTGAACTTATTCTCTCCAATGGTTTAAAATTGGGTAGTCTTGCTGAATATCAAGAGGTTAGTTTATATATGAGTTTTTGTTGCTATTTAACTTTGCTTTTGTTTTATATTCAAGCTTGATCTTGCAATTGATGGTGCTGATGAAATAGATGCTCAATTTAATTGTATAAAAGGTGGTGGTGGATGTCAAACACAAGAGAAACTGGTTGCTTTTTGTGCAAAAAAATTTATTGTTGTTGCTGATGAAAAGTAGAAAAATTTAAAATATATTAATTAATATAGAAAAATCTTTTTTATTTTTTCGTTAATAGAAAATGGTCAACAAGTTTAGGTGACAAATGGCAAAAAGGCATTCCAATTGAAGTTATGCAAATAGCATATAAAGTAACAAAAAGAGAAATTGAAAAGCAACTTGGTGGTGAAGTTATTGTTCGTGAAGGTACAGAAAAAGTGGTATGTTTGAATAAAAACAAGTTAGATATTGAAAAAAAAACCAACACGAAGAAATTTCTAGGGTCCAGTATTAACTGATCAAGGAAATTTTATTCTCGATTGGAAATTTGATGCATCAAAAATTTCAAATTGGTTAGATGTTAATCGAATATTGAAAATGATTCCTGGTACAATAAATTTTATTTTGTAAATTATTAGTTCTATTTGTTCGATTTTATTTTATAGGTGTTGTTGAAACAGGTTTATTTGTGAACATGATCTATAAAGCATATTTGGGTAGTAATGAAGGCAAAGTTGAAGTTAAAACAAATCCTGCAATACCTTCATAACTCTTCTCTTTGTGTTTTTTTTCTCTTTTTCTTCTTTTGTTTTGAAATGCTATTCTAGCTTCTACTTTTCAGATACGATTTTATTTGTAATGACTGAATATCAACTTCAAAATCCACCGACAGATGGAATTACATCAGTACATTTTTCTCCAAATAATCAAAGTCAATTTTTAATCGCTTCGTCATGGGATAGTTCTGTTCGGTAAATATTCAATCGTATTAAAGAAATCATTCATGCAAATATGTTGCAAAATTTATATCACTCTTTTTTCAAGCATGATTCACGAGAACTAGATAATTGATTTTGTATCTTTCAATATAATTTTCTTATCATATCTAATCTAAGAATAATTTTTGTACTACTTAACATTAAATTTACTAAAATTCGATATCAAGAAAAGAAATTCTTTCACTGCTTGTTTTGAAATCATAGAATAAAAAGCTAAGTATTTATATCTTTTATTTAGTTTATATGACGTTAATCAACATACATTCCGTCATATGTATAAACATGCAGGTCCTGTACTGGATTGTTGTTTTCCGGTATGACGTTTCTTTTTAAAGAATAATTCTTGTATTACAATTTTTTTTTAAAGGATGCTTCACGAGCACTTAGTGGTGGTTTAGATCGTATTTTAAAACTGTATGATTTTAATACACAAAAAGGTATAGATTATTTTTGTTTTTTATTAATTCAAGAAAAAAAATAAAAATTTTAACTTTAAGAAACTTTGATGGGATATCATGATAATGCAATTCGATGTGTACATTATTCACCTGAAGTAAATATCATAATCACCGGTTCATGGGATGCAACCATTAAATTATGGGATTCACGTGTACCTAATTGTCTTGGTTCTTGTTCATTACCTGATAAAGTAAATTTAATAAATTTTAGTTTCTTTTTCTTTTCATTGAATATTATTTTTTTTTCTATAGGTTTATACATTAGATAGTGTTGGTGAATTACTTGTTGTTGGAACAGCACAGCGTAAAGTATCAATTTGGGATTTACGCAAAACAAATAATCAAACTCCAATTGAAAATCGTGAATCAAATTTAAAATATCAAACACGTTGTATTCGTTGTTTTCCAAATAAACAAGGATATGTTCTTAGTTCAATTGAAGGTTTTTATTTAATATAAATTTATATATAAAAACCTTTTATTTTTTATATAGGTCGAGTTGCTGTAGAATTTTTTGATCCAAATCCTGAAATTCAAAAGAAAAAATATGCATTTAAATGTCATCGTTCAAAAGATAATGGTATTGAAAATATCTTTCCTGTTAATGCTATTGCTTTTCATAAACAATATGGAACATTTGCTACTGGTGGTTCCGATGCATTTGTAAATATGTGGGATGGTGCAAATAAAAAACGTTTATGTCAATTTCATCAGTAAAAATTTTTGTTTTTATTTTAATTTTTCAAATGGTTTAATTTCTTTTTGTTGTCTTTTTATAGATATCCAGCTGGTATCACAAGTTTAGCTTTTTCATCTGAAGGAAATATGCTTGCTATAGCATCGTCATATAATTATGAATATGGTGCTGATTTACAATTAGCACCAAATGATGTTACAAAAAATAATATATTTGTCAGACGTGTATCTGATTTAGAAACTAAACCTAAATGATAGAAATAATAAAAAAATAGATAATTATGTTTTCTTTTGTTCTCTCTATTGTTGTTGTTGATATTAATAGAAAAAAGAGACACAAAAAAAAGTGAATATATTATTCTTTAGATGGTTGACGAAACGCTTTTTGATTATCTTCATATGGCTATTGTTGAATTTTATAATAATGAGAACGAAAATGATGCTGAATCGACATCGTTATATTTATCACAAATAGGTAAAAATTTTCATTTTCTGTTTAATGTTGTTTATTCTGTCTTTTGTTTTTTTTTTTGTTGTTGTAAAGGTTATCGAGTGGGTTATTCACTTAGTGAAAGATTATCAAAAGAAAATCCACGTTATCGTGATGAATTAGATACAGTAAAATATCTTTGTAAAGAACTTTGGATTTGTTTATTTAAAAAACAAGTTGATAATCTACGTACAAATCATCAAGGTGTTTATGTAATACATGATGGACGTTTTCGTTTATTACAACAAACACTATTAACAATGAACAAACCTATTGATAATATCAATCAATTACATGCATTGTATATAGCATATTCTACGGGTTTGATAAGAGGAATTTTAACAAATATGGGTTATCCATGTCGTGTAACAGCTGAAATTGTGGATTTTGGTGTAAAATTTCAAATTGAAATAAATTCAACAGTTGGACAAAAATAAATCAAAACAATTTCTTTTCTATAATTATAATGTTTTCCTGTAATTAAATCATTGTTAGTTAAAAAAAGCAATTTGATTATTTAGTAAATATAATAGATCAAATGAATATTTCTTGAATAGTTGCTGCTTTTGCTCGCAAAGATGCTGAAATATTACTGATCTTATTTTCTCTAACCTTGTTGATGGAATAGAACCATTCAACATGAACCGTCGTTATCATAAACAAAATCACTGTTGTCGTTTACAGTATGTTAACGACGAAAATGCGATTACCGTATATAAAATTATGTTGATGTCTAATTGCGACCATATACGATCATTATTCATCTGTAGTGAAAGATGCCGTTTACTGTGTTTGTATAAGATTTCTTTACAGTTAACTCTGGATGATACTATATAATTGTATTCACACTAGAAATATCCATATTGCAGATATAATACTTTGGAGTAGTTCGACTGTTCATAGAAAATACTAAGGAATATTATATATCAAGGTTAAAAACAGAGAGAGAAATGTTTCAGCTATTGATAGTCTAGCAAGAGAGGAAGTATTGAGAGTTGGAAAATATCTTCCGAAGACCAAGACTAAATAGATACACTCTCATCAGGCCTGATGTGTATTATGAAGAAACAACACATCTCAACTGAAGAGAAAACTACATATTTCCTTATAAGCTCAATATTGCTTCCAAGACAGGCTGTCATAAAAAATCGCACATACGCATATTTGTACGTCACGATGGACTGCCTGAAGTCGATCTCAATAAAAGCTATCGATTGATGTATAAAATAGCTCAAAAATATAAATAGAACATAAGTATTAACAGAAAAAAGAGACTTCGACGATACAACGAAGATAATGCAAGACTTTTAACATGAATCAATTTTCAGGAGCAATAAATCATGAAAAACCTCGCAACGTTAAAAAGACTTCAATAAAAGCTATTGTTCATATACCATCCTATAATTACTAAGTGTGTATTTAGACTACTTCTATCTATGATATCTACCGTGTATATCATTTATGATCGTCTTTTTCTGGTCAAAAATTATCATAACTTATTCCTGTACCAAGGTTGTCGTTCCATATGGTTAAATTTTGAAGGAGATTTGTACAATAAATAAGAACTTAAAAAAGGGTGAGAATTCTTAATGAATTATGTTGTTAAAATCGGTCCATGGACGATTTAAAAATCATACAGACTAGATTTTTTACAATCAGTAATAGATGAATCTTGATAATCTTATTTATTTTAGCCAAGGGGAACACACTCGAACAATTTGTTGAAATTAAATTATCATTCACTATTGTTGTTTTTAACATTATTTTTTACTATTGTGATGTACTAATTAACTTTTCTAAATAATTTCATACATCAATCTTAGATGTTATTAGTATTTATTCTTTAACATGACGTAAACCCATCAAAAAGTCTTCATGTCATGCCCAACGCAATGATCAACATAATCTCAATTATCAAATTATTGAGAAGGCGTACACATTTTTCCATATTCTACGTTTATTGCTTTTCTGTATACATAACTTCTTCAGATGAAAAGGTTCGTTGGTTTTTGTCTTCCAAATATTCAGTATGAAGTTTATTCCAATCGCAATACTCTTCTTGCTCAATTGATATAGAAATAACAGCTCCAAACATTCAAAAACCTTGATAAAACGACTTCGGTTATTTTTAAATTAAAAAAAAAAACAGGCATAAAATCTTGTAGTATTAGAAGATATGTATAGAAAATGGACATGTTCATAAACAATATCATTACAATCCATAACATAGTTTAATATAATAAACTATCGTCTTGTTGCTAATTGTAGATGTTAAAACAAACAAAAATATTTTTTTGTCTATTTTTCTTGTGTTCCAATAAGTACATTTGACATTATATTCATTAGTTTATTTTATATATTTCAATATCAAATGCAACATGCAAAATAATAAATTTATTGTTCATTATGAATTACAAAAAACAATATTTTTTGTGTATAAGACCTATTGAATAAGAAAATTATAGAAATATAAATGATTTATTTTAAAATGTCACATCTGAGTGCGCAAATGAGTAATATCCACGCATATTGTCACGCCTGATTGCTGACGTCGATTCAAAGAGTTGATGGTTGTCAATTTTTCGTGACGCAAAAATATGAGTAATACGCCTACATTCGTACTGAATTATTCGGTTCTTATTCATAATATTTTTCAACTCTCGATATTTTAATAACAACACGTTTGAGTATAAAAAGCAGATAGTTTCTTCGTTGATATTCATTTATATTTAAAATACAAGTTATATATATAACAAGTAAGTGTACGCATTAAATCAGAATAGTCAATTTTTTAAAACATATTATTAATTTTAGTTTGATTTAATATAAACAATGGGTTGGAGTAGTGATAATCTTTTTGGCGGATATGGTGGATTCGGTCATCACCACCATCATCATGGTCAGTTTGGTGGATATCCATATGGTGGATTTGGTGGATTTCCCTATGGTGGATATGGTGGAGGATATGGCTATGGAGGCCTTGGCGGCTTTGGTGGCTTTCCATATGGTGGAGGTTATGGATATGGTTGGTAATTGAAAATATTGATATATGTATTTTAATAATTAATTGCTTAAATAAATAAAAAATGTCTTTCATGACTTCATATTAAATAGTTTTGTTATTTTATGAGTCTTCTTTAATCAGATCGTATATACTGAATCGTTGTATGAATTCTAAATTTGAAAGATGTCAAATTTCGATTCAACAAAAAGTAAATCAAGTCCACTAGACATTAGAGCATGCTAATCAATAAACGCAGCAAAATATAACTTAAAAGGCATCGGAGATAACAATTTTTGGATGATCTTTGAGTTTTTATAGATTATTTTTTTAGTGTTTGTGCATATATCAATACTTAAAAGTTCAGTATGGATAGTATTTTGCTTTGTTCACCTTAGCGTTGCATCAGATTCGAGATAGAAAATTGATAAAAAGAAATCAACATGAAACTAAACTTCATTATAAACACATAATTTTATTAAAAGAACATGTCTCGACGACAATGTGGTACACGACTGCAGCACGTTCATAAGAAAATTTTCGGAGTTTCTTTACGAGAATATTGTTCTTACTGCCATTTGATTTCATCAATGTGGTACGCATTCAAATGTATCACAATCGAACAGATATTTCTCATCTATAAAAATATTCAATAAAATCTTGTTATCTTTTACTTAAGACTATACTCTTCCTATGAATTATCTCCTAGAAATTCCAACACACCCGTAGAATGATAAAAAAATATTCTTATCTGAAAAAATATATCTAATTGAATATGCAGATTGACATAAGTTTACATGAAATATGTCCTCTACGTCTGAGTATATATTTTGTTTGCGATGAAATGCAACAGTAGTACTTAGGAACGAATACAAATCACTGTAAAATCACACTTCACCTGTATTCAACCGTTCTGCCGTGAATAATCGTATTCATTGAGATGAGTTAAAGACTAATAAATAAGCTAAAAGTAAACTTCATTTAGAATATATTCTGTCTAAACGAATCACACGTTCACATAAACAGTTAACGTATGTTAATAGTATCGATTAAATCATTATAATTGTCTGTCTCTCAACCTTTTGGCTGTATCAAATCATAAATGAAGCGAATTGTTGATCTTTTATTTCAGAAAAAAATCCTGTTATTGTAAATCGTACCAATTTTTTTCTTGTCTGTGTGCTTCTGTTGTTACAAGGAAGCTCTTGGTTCTAATGATTTGTTCCACTTTCTTTGTAATTGAAGCGTATAATTAATGATTTTTCTTTTATTCTCACCTAAAGTTACAACTACACAGCCCACACCCTCATTAATACCCATCCACATCAGCTAAACCCCGCACATTCTGAAAAAGCACTTACACAAAAGATGCTGTTAGAAAAGTGCCACTATAGAACCTACTTATTTGTCTAAAAAATCAAGCTGTTTGCTAGTACTGAGCATAGGACGAATCCAGACGTGCTTCATTCCAATTGGTTTGTTAGTGGTCGACAAGACCACTGTCCTTACACATTCCATAAAAGTTTGTTGAGAATACTCTTAAATACTATTTTTTTCTTCAGTTAAAGATCAGATAAAAATAAGGTTTTCCGGAGTTGTTTGTGTCGATATGCTGCATGAAAAGTTGATATTGCCTCATACGAGTGCTTTCGATTCAACCCTTATAGGGCATTGTAGGAAAAGGTCATTCAAGTAATTTTTTGTCACATTAATGACTGTTTAGGACGAAGAACAATAGAGAACGATGATCATTTATTAAACTATTTACAGGCAACTTATACGATGCCTTAGGATAATATCCAGACAGCATTTACAGTTGCCGTATTATTACGCTCGGTGTTAATATCAATTTTCTATGATCATTCTCTACGATGATCGTAATACACCGTGAAACTTTATTTACGATCGCTGTAAGCGGTCATCGTAAACAGTTGCGTTTTTCCGTCGCTATTGATTGATATACGGTCGTGTACGATCAAGCACGATTGATCTGAGTAACTGATGTACGGAGATTTACTTACCGTGTTGTTCAATCTGTGACAAGACTCTCTATCATAAATAATAGTATAGTAAAGCTGAAAATTCTTAATCATTCATACCATGAATACCGACCCATGTTTGACTTAAAAATGATCAAAAACAGTTCGTATTAGGATGATTGTTTACAATACAGTATAATGTACCGTTCTTCCAATCAGTGCTTTTCTGATGTTCTTACAAGGATTGTACACTGATTTTAAAAAAGTATCTTAAAATGAAGTTGAAAGACTACAACCGAGTAAAACACACTGGAATGCTTCACTTGAGCAACTTGTTCAGATTCAGATATCATTCATTTTTGTTAATCTAAGACGCCACTTAATTTCTCTAAGCAATTTCATACATCAATCTATATGTTGTATTTAACTTCATTCTGTGATATAGCATGAACCCTACAAAACGTTCTTTGTGTCATGTTACGCGATGTTTAAGAGAACCTTGATCATCAAATTATGAAGAAGAGGATGTGAGTTGTGACTATTGTCTTTACTAATACTTATACCTATACCCGCACCCAAAACTCATGCTATCGTGATGAATTAGGTACAGTCAAATATCTTTGTACAGAACTTTGGATTTGTTCACTTAAAAAACAAGTGGATAATCTTCATACAAGTCATCAAGGTGTTTCTGTATTACATCATTGATGTTTTCATCTGGTATATAAAATAGTTATAACAATGAATACGGTTTATCCATATCGTATAACAATTGAAGTTGTGGATTTTTGTGTAAGATATCAAATTGAAATAAATTCAGAATTTAGACAGAAATAAACCATCGTTAGTTAAACAATTTGGTTTTAGTGAAAGAAATAGATCTAATGAATGTTTTTCAATTAGTAGTTGTATTCAAAGGATGCTGAAAGATTATTAATATTATTCTCTGTAGCTTTGCTAACTGTATAGAATCACTCTATACGAGCCATATATGACACTAAGTACAACGCTTTTCTGATGGTTTACAGTCAACTACACATCGTAGATATGTCGTATTTCATCAGAAACAAACTCACTGTTTTACGCACTTAGTTCTGTTATGTCATAAAAAGTATGTTGACCGCTAAAATAAGATAGTTGTATATGATCATATTGACATCTTACTACTACTGTGCAAAATTATTTCTTGTCTGAAGCGCAGAACACCATTTACTATATTTTGAAAACGGTTTCTCGATGACTAAATGTATAATATCCCATGTATAACTAGTCACATTGCAAAGATCTATGAATATCTGGTTATTTATCCTCAATAGTGGGTTCCCATGTTCATTGCATTCTGTTGTAGTCATAACAGTTTTGACAAGCACGACTGCTTATGAAAACTATTATACATTCGATGTTAAAAAAACCTAAAAACTCAAGTTTTGTGATGTAATGATTGATGTATGGACAGAATAATTTTAGTTTTCAATAGCCTGGCAAGAGAGTGACATCGATAGTTGCAAAATGTCTTTAATCGATTGAAACTAAATAAAAGTAGTCTCGTTAGACCTCGTACATGTTAATAAGAATTCTTTAGCCATTTATCGACTTATCTCCACAGTGATCTCCATGACCGACGGTCCTAAAAATTCACACATATGCACAAATATACATCATAGTTGATTGCTTCAAGTAGATCTCAATAAAAGTGATCGATTGACGTGTACAAAATTTCAAAAACATTCATGGAAACTTAGCATTAACAGAAAAAATATGACTTACAAAGATTTTTAATATAAAGCGATTCTCAAAAACAATAGATCATAAAAAGCTTGGCAATTTGATATAGTAAACTTCAATAAAAGCTATTCTTTGTGTATCATTCTACGTTTATGTTACCGCAAAATCAATCACTTTTCCGATAACTATATTTTTCTTACGTTTCTACGCAGCTCTTACACTGACGTAAATAAATATTTGAAACTACGCTAAAGCAATCTATCACAATCAGTAATAGTTAAATCTTGATGATCTTATCTATCATAGTTAAGTAGAACACACTCGAATTTTTTACTCGAGCGATTTGTTGAGACTAAAATATGATTGCCTTGTGATTTTCTTGAACGTTGTTTTTTGTTAATATGAGATCCCACTTTAATTTTTTTCTAAACCATTTCATCCATTCATTTATAAGTTTTATTGAGATCTCTTCTTTGATATGGCGTGAATCTTGCAAAAAGTTTTCGTGTCATGCCAAGCAATGATTAACATAATCTCGGTTATTAGAGCATCTTGATTTTTTTGCATTTGAAAAATTCATTGCAAAATTTATTTGAGTTCTAATCATCTTGTTCACTTTATGTAGAAATAGCAACTCCTAAAAGTTGGAAATCTTGATAAAAGGACTTCGATTATTCTTAAATTGAAAAAAGTAACAACATTTTAGAGTATCAGAAGATGTATCAAATCGACTTGTAAATAAATAATAGCATCATAATAGATAAGAACGAAGTAATAGAAATACTAAATAATCAAAACGACGACGCAACTATAAAATTAATGATATTTTTTTCGGATTCATGACAATTTCATACGATAAACTGTTCTCTTTTGTCTTCATCCAGATATTAAAGAAAACAACATAAAATGTCGACAACTCAACACTGAAGCAGAACTCTTTTTTGAAAGCTTCGTCTGTCATAGTGGATAGACCACCTCATCAAGTTACCTTTCAGAATATTGCTTTTGACATATATTAGGTTAAAAGAAATCATGATTTTACTAGCCATACAGTTATGGAAGAAAAATATGCAACTATTTTAAAAAATATCGTTTGATTATTGAGAAAAATTGATTTTTAGTTTATACGAAAGAAAAAAAAACATAAACACAGGTTTCTATTCTAGAACTTTGACCATCAAAATTTGAGTTTGAGAAAGAAATGATTATCACGGTCTGAATCAACGGATAAATCTACATCGAACAGTAAACTCAATAATCAAAAATAATTGTCGTTAAATTTCGTTCATGGGGGATCATGAATCAGCGTTTTGATAAATAAGTGAAGTTCTGATGGTTAAAATCTTAGAATAGAAACTCGTTTTTATGACTCTTTGCTATCCTATCGAGAACGTCGATTTTCTCAACAATCAAACAATTCTTTTCAAAAAGCCTAGAGTCCTTTTTTCCCAACTATATGATGAGTGGAATCAAAAGAAATATTTGGATAAATATTAAGATTACCAAGACTTGATGTTTTTGGCATACTTGAATTTTTATAGATTTTTATGATTTCTTTTTAATCTAATTTGCCAAATTTTAACAAAAAAAAAATAGAATAAATTTTGCTAAAGTTTTGAAATGTCTGCAGCTGCCTGATTTTTCTTTTTTGATGTAAGAAGAAGTGCATTCGACATTAAATTGATTAGTTTGTTTTATTTATTTAAATATTGAGTAAAAAATCATAGAAAATCAATTTATTGTTTATCTTCAGTTTGAAAAAAAATAATTATTTGTATGCAAATTTTATTGAATAAGAAAGTGGAAGAAGTATACATGTGTTTCTTTTGTGTAAATCTCACATTACTGTTTACAGCTGACTAATATCGACGCATATTTTCATGCATGATTGCCAACGTTGATGTAGATAACTGAAGATTTTTTAATTTGATGATGTAAAAAAATGAGTAAAACGCACATCTCATTAGCAAATAAATGAATACTTACTAATTTGCTTAATAACAACGACAAAAATAGACGATATAGTTGAGTATATAAGGCTCATAGCTTCTTCATTGATATTTATTCATAATCAAAATACAAGGTTTATATATAAGACAAGTAAGAATAAATATTGAATAATAATCAATAGATTTTTATTTCAACATTAATTTTAGTTTGATTTAATATAAACAATGGGTTGGAGCAGTGATTATCTCTTTGGTGGATATGGTGGATATGGTGGATTTTCTTATGGTGGATACTACGGTGGAGGCTTTGGCGGATATCCATATGGTGAAGGTTATGAATATGGATGGTAATTCAAAATATTGACATATATATTTTTTGATTTTTTGATTGCTTACATAAATATCAAATGTCGTTCATAACTTTGCATTAAATAATTTTGCTATTTTATAAGTTTTTTTTGTCAGGTTAGTTCATATGTATTGAATCATGGTATAATAAGTCCGCCATTTCTAAGATATCAAGTTTTAATTTAGCAAAGAGTGGATTAGTCAATTGAACATAATACAAGCCTTCTGAATAAAGGCAGCAAAATAAAATTTAAAAGACACTCGGACACAACCGATTTTTAATAATTTTTGAAATCTGTAGATTGATGTTTAGCATTTTTGAACATAGTCATACTTAAGTTTAGTATGAACAGTAGTTCGCTTTGTTCATCGTAGCATTGCATCAACTCCGAGTTGGACAATTCATAAGCATAAGATATTAAGAAACTATATTTCATTACAAATGTATGTTTTTATTACACAAGTATGTCTCAAAGGCATTGCACTGTACATACACAACACATTCTTATGAAAATTTTCGTATTTTCTTTATGAACAACTTATTGTCACTGGCATTTGATTTAATTAAAATCCCGGCCCTTAAAAACCTAACTTTGGCAACGTATATGAGACGTTGATAAAACTTCGCATTGATGTTCAACGCTTGAAAGTGTATTACTGAAAAAATTTTCGTGGCTCCATATCACCTTACTGTGCAGGAGATTTCAAGTGGTCAATTAGCAGTGCTCGATTTTCTTTCATTTCAGAGGACAGATATCACGATAGAAAGGATTCAACTTACCATTGTTTTTAAATTTGTTAAATGATTTAACCATATAATAAAGATAGAAGAATAAGAAATTAGTTTTTCTTCTATTGGCTTGTTGTCTTACAGTTGTTTTTCTAAATGGTTGCAAGTGATCGTTAGTTTTTCTTAGTCACTCATAAAAGATGTGCTATTGTATTTTACACAGAACATCAACTTTAAGCTTGTGAATTTGTGTGAAGATAAGATCTACATCCATACCTTCAAGTCATAGGAGATCATAAAAGTGTGTCTCTAACATGCTCAAGATCTGATTATCTCGAAAATATATTTGTGTTTCAAAATCTAACTCTACATAAACAATACACAAATTGCACTAGAAATCATCATTTCTCGAGATAGTTTCCAAAATCATCATAGAATTATTATTATTTAATTTTGATAGTACAGATTTCTTTCAATACTCTCATTATAAACAGTGCTCTATATCTATATCGTGTACTATATTATTTATTTACATTGATAGTTACAGCTACACTTAAATGTTTGATCCATAATCGGTCATGAATTATTTGATGTCAAATTGCATGATCTATACGATGATAACACGACAACTAAATCTAATGCATCTATTAGGAATATGTGTAAAATATACAGTAAAACACTCATTGAAAATCGTAAAACAAACTTAAAGTATCAAACATGCCGTAGTCGTTTTTTTCAAATTAAGAAAGGCGTGTTGTTAGTTCCAGTAAAGATTTTTATTTAGTTACGAAAACAGATTAGGCATATAAATGTCATTGTTCAAAAGATAATTGAATTGAGAATATCTTTCATGTTAATGTTATTGCTTTATATAAATAATATGAAATATTTGCACCTGATGGTTTTGATGCATTTGTGAATATATTGAATGGTATTCATAAAAGAAATGTTTATTCCATTTTCATCAACAAAAACATTATTTTATCTAATTTTGAAACGATTTATTTGTCAATTTAAGTTTCAATATCCAACTAGTATAATAAGTTTGGCTTTTCTATTTAAAGAAAATATACCTTACACAACATTACAGTATAATTATTGAATATGGTAGGGACCTACAGTTAGCACATCATGATGTTACAAAAAACAACATATATGTTACATGTGTATTTGACTTCGAAACTAAATACAAAGAAAAATAAAACAGAACATGATTGTGCTTCTTTTTTGTCTTTGGTTGTTGATACTTTAAGACAAAAAAGAAATTTTGAAAATATTATTTTTTAGATGATTGATAAAATACTTTTTAATTATCTTCGTATGGCTCTAGTGCAAATCTTCTAATAAATGTGAGTGAGAATGATGCGAAATCAATATTGCTATATGTATCACAAATAGGAAAAATGTTGTTTTCTTCTACTTTGTTTATTCCTTTTTTTTGTATTTGTTTGTTGTAAAGACTACCGAGTGCATTATTCATGTAGTGAACGATTATCAAAAAGAAATTCATGTTGTCATGATAAATTAGATACAATAAAATATGTTTGTAATGAACTTTGGATTTGTTCATTCGAAACAAAAGTAGATAATTTTTTGCATAAATCATCTAGGCGTGTCTGTAGTACAAGATTGATGTCTTTATTTCCTATGACAAGCAGCAGTTATAAGGATGAGTAAATCTAATGATAATATTGATTGTTGATTTGCATTGCACATACTATATTTTACTAGTTTGATCGAGGGAAGTTTAACAAATATAGTTTATTCATGTTTTGTAGCAGATGAAATTGTGGATTTTGGTATAAGATGTCAAATTGAAATAAATTCAGCTGCTGGAAAAGAAATTAACACATTTGCTTTTTATGAGTATAATGTTTATTTTTTAAATGAATCATCCATAGATAAAGAATCAGATTATTTAGTAAATGTGGTCAATCAAAAGAATGTTTTCGAATTAGTAATGTTATTCGTAAAAATACTTGGATATAACTAAGAAACAACATTTCTAAGAGAATCCTAAAACTAAATAGTAGCCTACTGTAGCTCAGAACTGGTAAGACGGAGTCTCCGTCAAGTTGCTACTATGCATCTTTGATATAAAAATATTTATTAATAACGTATTACATCGTTTCAATTAAATCCTGTCTCTCACCCACTGTGCTTATAATTGATGATATACTACTTAGATTTGAACAAATCATTGAAACAATCAATAGAAAATCTCGTTATTGACAACAAAATCAGTTTTATCTATAATGGATTCAGTTGTTTATAAATTGATTTAGTCACATCGAATATTTAGCAAAACAATTTCGAGATAAGAGAATTGATTTTATGATCAGATAATGATTGATATTTATTTTTTAAAACAATCAATGTATTGCCGAAAAAGGATTCAAGGATTTAAAACTAAAGCATTCTTATGAAAATATGAAAATATGAATCAAAATCGAATAAAAATATTGAATAACGTCTCACAGTATTAGAAAATATATCAAATCGACTTGTAAATAAACAATATCATCCTATTCGACGAGAACGAAATCATAGTAATGAAAAACAATCACAAAGTTGACGATGCTATAAAACTTATGATGATATTCCAGTTTACTCATAGTTTTATATGATAAACTATCGTCTTCTGGCTTCATACAGGTATTAACACAAAAAAAAATCGTTATTTTTCTTTTCTTTTTGTATCCGAATAAGTGTCTTTGATATTAGTTTGATTACTTTGTTTTCTATATTTTAAATATAGAATGAAATATTAAACACAATCAATTTTTTTTGTTTATTATGAATATGAAAATCTTAATCTTTCGTGTACGAAGACTATTTAATAAGAGAACAATCTAAATAAATTTGTCTTGACTTTGTTAGTTTAATTCTACAGTACGGGGTGTCCCCAATGTCAGTTTACACTTGGCATAGCACACATTTTGACACATCAAAAACTTGTTTTTTCATTACTCATTACCCATAAATCATTATTCATGGTCAAAGGCATACTCGGGACATCTTACAGATAATAAACAATTATTTATCAATTATAATTAATGAATAATTATATATAGTGATCAAATATGTGCAACATGTCCAGTAGGAAGTGTTAAGTGACTGTTGGACATCCTGTATATAGTCGGTTATTTTAGAAATACATTAGCATGCATCATTAATCATATTAATTTAGAGAGTTAAAGGTTATATTCTTTTTATCACTAAAAAAATAAATGAAAAAGTTGCATTCGTAATTAAAAAAAGTACTTGTTTATTCCTAAGATTTTTCTCGAATCATTAATATCTGAATAATAACAACAAAAATACTCGTCAGCGGTGAGTATAAAAGGTACAAAGCTTCTCCATTGATATTCACTCATATTGCAAATACAAATTTTATATCTACGAAAAGTAAGTATAGACATTGAATAAAAGTAATCAATAGATTCTTTCATTTTTTTTATTAATACTAGTCTGATTTTATATATTAAATAATGTTCCTCAATGGTATCAATCTCTGTTGTGGATTTGGTGGATTTGGCTACTATGGTTTATATGGTGCAATACCATTTGCTGGAATTCCCTATGGTGGACTTATTAGATTTCCGTCTGTTGTATACGGTGTAGGATATACTTATCCTGGATACTCGTTAGGATATCCATATATTACCTTGGTGTAGGTCATGGTTGTACATGCTAAGTGACAATATATATATATATATATGTATTTTTATAATTATTTGTTTAAAAACTATCTAATGCTTGTAAAGATTTTGTATTCAATAGTTTTGTTTTTTTTTTAATAAATCTTTTTGAATTAGCTCTTTTCTATTGAATCGTGACATGAATTCTACATTTTAAGAATATGAAATTTCGATTGAGCAGGAAATGAATCAAGACTACAAGAAATTTGAGAAGTCTCCAAAATAAATGCAGCAAAAGACAGTTTAAAGGCCCTCATGCAAAATTGATTTTCAATTATTTTCGAACTTGCTTGATTATTTTAAATGTTCGTGCACATATTATCACTTAAAAGTGCAACATATATAGTATTTTGCTTCGGGCACCTTAACATAGTGTCCCCACCGAGTCGGACAATGTATACGAACAAGTCAATAGAAAACTATATTTAAGTAGAAATGAATGCTTTCTTGAAAGAAAATGTTTCTCAAGGACACTGCATTAGCCCCCTATAAACACACTTTCAAGACACTTTTCAGGTTTTCTTTATGACAAATTTGTTCTTACTTGAATTCGAATTCACCGTGGCAGTATACATCGAAATGCATGATAAATGTAGATGCTTTTCTAAAATAAGAAAGTACGCAATAGAATCTCGTTGTTCATTACTTAAAACTACGTTCTTTCTATGTACTATCTTCTAGAAATTTCAACACATACGTAAAATCGAAAAGCACATTCTTAATTGAAAAAAGAAACATATTAATATAGACATGGATCGAAATCTGTTTGATGAAATATGTCTTCTATGTCTGAGTAGAGATTTTTCTTCGCGAACACATGCCATGGTGTTTGTCGAACTGAATACCAATGACACTAAGATCAACCTTAATCTGTATGTAACTGTTCATTTCTACAAACAATTTCTTTGTGAGTGATCATATTCATTCAGATGAGCTAAAGGCTAATAAATAAACTAGTAGTACAGTCTACTTTGAATGGATTGTATGTATGCCAATCAAGTCTTCACATTAACAGTTGACATGTATAAATCATATCTATCAAGATCTTTTTAATGTTCTTTGTTTTAGTTATTTAGCCATATAGAACCTTACATGATGCAATACATTGATCTTATATCTGAGAAATAGTTTTTCTATTGTAAATGGTACCTATGTTTTTGGATCTATTTCATCGTTTTGCTCCAAGAACGCTTTTCTTTCTTGTATTGAAAGATAATGGTGCTTTCCGATTAAATCGGACTCAGATAAGTAGAAGAAACTCAATTCGTGAGAATGAATTGGACAAAAGAATGTTCAAATTGAAAATTGTCATTAAAGACTATCAATCAACATATAACCTTTTTTCTAAGACATCATAAAGATTCCTTCCATGTAATGAGAAAAAGATGAGTATACCTTTTTTTTAAATTCTTTCTTACGGACAATTTATGCAAGAGATCGATCCAAGCAATGATTTCCATAGCTCTCAGAGCAGCGTACAAAACTGAAATGTGAACAATTTTCAGAATATTAATATTTTATTTTTTGTAATAAAAACATTTTGTCCTACAGAACAAAGTTTAGCACGTTTTATAGTGTTGACACAATTTTTTCATTATTCAACAATTACTGAAGACTATTTTATACATTGTTCAATGTAGAATTAAATGGACTACTTTTCGGTATGAAGTTTTCATCCTGATGTTAAGATAGTAACTAATTATCAGTCAGGCATAACTATAATACCATCGATTAAATTTTACTTTGTTTTCAATTTTTAGGTGTTTCATGAGAAAGAGCATTAAAAATTGAAGAAAATGATGTACTTATTATTTTAAAAACAGATTATGTTGAAGAGATTTTTCATAGCATTTTAAGTTTTCGCTGGTCATACTGCTTACTACTTTTAGAAAAGTCAATTACAAAACGGAATTCTAAATCTAAAAAAATTGGTCTATTCTCAAGACCAACACTTACTATTTCATATGACACATCGTCGTCCTCATTAAAATGTGTTATACAAGTATTATAGCATCGTAAGTGTTAAGAAGTAATTCAGTTCATAATTTCCAGCAATCTTCTCTAGTTGTACAGTTGATAATTTAACAGCGCACTAATTTTTTCAGATTTCAAATTTCATTTCGTAATATGACTTTTCTAAAAGTAATAAACACTATTAATCAGTTAAAACTTAAATTATTCTAAATATCTTATTAAAATGATCTATATTGAAATAATAATTACATAACTTCTATTAGTAATCAATAGTTAGTTAATATTTTAATATCAGAAAGATTACTTCATACTAAAACGCAGCTGGTTAAACTCTGCATTGAACGGTCTATAAAATAGCCTTCAGTTATTGTTGGATAATGAAAAAAAAGTCTAAACACTAGAAACGTGTTAAACTTCTTTCAGATAGAGAAAATTATTTTTTTATAATAAAACAATAAAATATTTATGTTCTAAAAATTGTTTACATTTTAGTTTTTGCATCTCGTTTTGATAACTAACCACATCACTATTTTAGTCTCTTATATAAGTTGTCCTCATGGAAGAATCTAAAAAATAAAAAAAGCGTACTAAACGTTTTTGCTCTACTTTAAATCATGAGAATTAATTAACAGAATGTAAATTTCCTAGTTTCATTTTGCATTGAAAGCTTTATTTGTTATTTTACATGTTAGATCTACGGGATTTTGTATTTCTAGTTTGTATCTGATAAAATATCCTGTCTTTATTCTTGATCAATCACATATAATTCACGTCTTAAAAAGTTCTATCATTGTTAGTGCGCATTTATAGTTACAGTTGCACATAAATTTTACATATATAATCATTCATGGAGTTCATCAACATAAAAATTGTATAATCTATGGGACGGTGAGATGGCAATTACACTTAAATTATCGATCGAATAAAAATATTGAACGATGACTTAGAGCATTAGAAAATATGTCAAATCAACAACAATGAAATAATAGTAATAAGAAACAATCACAATGTTGACGAAACTATAAAACTTACGATGATATTCCGATTTAATCATAGTTTTATACGATAAAACTATCGTCTTCTGGCTTTATGCAGATGTTAGAAAAAAAAATCGCTATTTTTATTTTCTTTCAGTATCAGAATAGATGCATTTGATATAGGATTGATGAGTTTGTTTGCTACATTTTAATTATTGAATGAAATATTACAACATAATCAATTTTTTGTTTATTATGAATATGAAAAACTTGACTTTTTATATAGAAAACCTATTGAATAAAGGAAAACAATTGAGACAAATCTTATTTTATGACCTATATCGTTTCCATGTAATAAAAGAAATTTCATTTAAATAATTATTTTCAGAATTTTCATCAAAAAAATGTCATGCTTTTTATTATTTCCAAAAGAAAAACGAAATCATTCAATTGCTTTAGTACTATTTTCATTCCATAAATCTGATTATTTGAAAAAAATCAAAATCTTTACATTACTCTTGTATCATTTTCACTCGATGAATTTGATTATTCGAATAAACCAAAATCACGCCATTAGTTTCATTATTTTGCATTATTTTCATCTTATGACCTTCATTACCTGTGAAATATCTAAATTATTATATTAGTTTCATTATATTCCCATCAATATCACTCCCTGGACTTGGTTATTAAGAACAAGTTAAAATCATTATATGTATAACTTTCATTATTTATATATAATTTTCATCGTGAAAGCTTGGTTGCTTGTAAAACATGATAAACATTATGTTAGTTGCATTATTTTCATGTCATGACCTTGGCTATTTGCAAAACATCAAAATCACTAAATTAGTTTCATTACTTGAATATACTATTATTGTATGACTTTCGTTTTTATAAACAAAAATCAAATTTATAACATGATTTATGTTTTACTATTTTATTTGAATCAATAAATTTTTTCAGGATTGTGGATGAATGAGTTTCCTCTTTTTCTTTTTTCTTTATTAAAATCAGTTTCAATGTATGGTTTTAATTGAAATACATGGTGAAAAATGATTAATTTAGTTTTTATCTGTGCATATGTCTTTACAGTATCGATTTTACAAAAACTAGAATGTTTAAGAAGTAGAAGGACGTCATGCACTGAATTTTGTTGCATAAATGGGTAAATTCAATACTTCGGATATGTACCACTTTATAATGCTTATAGAGTAAATAGAATGCTTCAAAGGTTCACTGCTCAACTCCTCGGAAAGTAATTAACTTGGGCTGCCAAAAGTGCAGACAACTTAGTTCACTTGAGTCTGCAGAACATTCAGATCGCGAATAAACTACGCCTCTACTAAGTCATGTTTTTCATGACATAGCTCTAGTAAAAGTATAAGGCTTGTATTGCCATGGTTTTGATGTAAATGATTGATCTGTATGATATAACTTTAATGAACAATTCATCATTTTCACGAATAAAAACTTTCAAGATCATGGATGACATTTCAAAAAAATGTCTTTTTTTCCTGTGCCATCATTTCTCTATGCCAAAAATATAATTAAAACAACATAAAATATATAATGTATTTGCATGTTTTTAATCCGTGGGTGGTGTACAGTCAGCTATTTTGGAAATATATCGTCATGCACAATTAATCATGTTAATTCAAAGACCTGAAGATTTTATTTTCTTCATGACCGCAAAAATATAATTAAAAGGAATACATTCGAAGTCCAAAATACATGTTTACTCCCACGAATTTTCTCGAACCATTAATATCTGAATAATAACAACAAAAATACTCGTCAGCGGTGAGTATAAAAGGCACAAAGCTTCTCCATTGATATTCATTCATCTTGCAAATACAAATTTTATATCTACGAAAAGTAAGTATAGACATTGAATAAAAGTAATCAATAGATTCTTTCATTTTTTTTATTAATACTAGTCTGATTTTATATAAAACAATGTTCCTCAATGGTATCAATCTCTGTTGTGGATATGGTGGGTTTGGCTACTATGGTTTATATGGTGCAATACCATTTGCTGGAATTCCCTATGGTGGACTTATTAGATTTCCGTCTGTGGTATACGGTGTAGGATATACTTATCCTGGATACTCGTTAGGATATCCATATATTACCTTGGTGTAGGTCATGGTTGTACATGCTAAGTGACAATATATATATATATATATATGTATTTTTATAATTATTTGTTTAAAAACTATCTAATG
>CAJNOP010000012.1:287829-312423 GCA_905250075.1 Rotaria sp. Silwood1 | reverse complement strand
ACCCACCCACTCCTACACCCACACCCCACACACCCACACCCACCCACTCCTACACCCACACCCCACACACCCACAGCCACCCACAGCCACCCACAGCCACCCACACCCACACCCACATCCCACACACCCACAGCCACCCACACCCACACCCACCCACACCTACACCCACACACCCACAGCCACCCACAGCCACCCACACCCACACCGACACCCACACCCATCTCCACTTCAACTAACTCATTGGCCTTATTTACCTTGTTTAAGAACTCTACGTATCATTGGTGTCTACAATCATAATGAGCTTTCACTCTTTGTTTTGCTTCATGCAGCCACATTCACTCATCTTATCATAAAATCAAATGAAAGAATGGTTCCGGTAAGTGTCAACAGTTTGTTTTAACACGTTTAGAATGATATAAAGAATCGAGGTTATCGAAGAAAGGATTGAAAACTCTGACATACTGGCTTCCTTTAAAGCTTATTCATAATATTTCTAAAACAAAAATAGACGATTCAATTGATGTAAAAGATGAATTATTCTCATTACTTGAAAATCTCAAATTGATCAAAACTGGAATAGAATATATTAGAAGTGACTAAAAAAGATAGAGGGATTGTGTTTGTTAGATATACCGAAAAATGAAATCACTGTTTAAAAAAGAAATTGATATAAAAATACCGTCAAATTTCATTTGACAGAATTTGTCAGATTGAATAAGAACAAAATATCGAGTTCAATGCTTTCCAGAGCTATGCAATATACAAATACATATGTAATTCATTACATATTTGATTAAAAATAACTGTAGAACATTAATTCATGTAAATAAAATACTAAAACTTGCCATTTTTTCAATGCGTTGAAATCTAAAATAGATTTTTCCATTCAGTATGAGAGACTTGTGAAACAATCCAATAAAATCATTTGGCTTTTCATTGAGGAACAGAAAATAGAATTAATCAATTCATCAAAGAACATACTACATTCTGGAATACATCTCAATAACAATCATAGAACAACGGTAACTCATTGAACAGAACAAAGCTTACTCTAAGTTGTCAACAATTTTATTGCAAGATCTGCCAAACTATCTTTAATAGTCCTAAATATATTCAAAAAGTACTTTGTTTGAATAACTATCGCGAAATAATTTTGAAAATCTTCGTGAAATGAAATTTTGAACAAGAAAGATGCAGTTCAACGATAAGGTATACGAGAATGAGGATTGCTTCAAGAGTCTGAAGATTTGCATTGGTTACGACAAATTGTTTAGACAAAACTTCCTATAGATCAGCAGCCTTTTCAAAAGAATTGGCATTAATTGTGCATAATGACTTTACTTGGATAAAAACATTACTTTGACAATCGTTTTTTTAAAATCAAAGCACTGCTACTTTGAATCTTACCATAAAAAAATTAGTTAGCATTAGTCTTTGTTCATAATTCAATGATATTTGTATACTGTTTCTTTTCAGGATGGTTTGTCGATTAAATTCGTGTATCCAATAGGCTGCATAGTGACGTTAATAGATAAAGTTCTTGTTCATGTATCTGCACTTCGATCTCTCGACTTGGGCATGAACTATTATGGAACATGTTGGCCCATTACTACTGCAATAGCTTCTCTTACCTATCTACGCATTTCTTTGCCAAGGATAGATATCTTAGTTCATCTTATGTCGACACCACCACTCTTCAAGACATTACGTCAATTACATATATGCATAAGTTACAATCATTCTCCTAAACCAACGGCTAATCTATCGATTCCAATGTTTAATTTACATACATTTACTCTTGTTCAAACATTTTTCTCGATGTATACCATTGAATGGACACTATTTGAAACGCTAACATCTTCAAAAATTATGCCTATTCTTCGACGTGCTAATGTGTCTCTATTCATTGATATTAATGATTTAAATCGTATTAGTTCATCTGCACTTTTCACTGATCATCGTCATGTCAACGTTAATTTCGCTTTTAATCTTTTCAATTGTCCCAAATACATCGAAATGACACAATATATACCACGTGGTAATCGTTTTCATCCACGAGAAATTGTAGGTTTGACATTCGTTGTTAATCATTGGTCTAATAGATCCGAATGGCTCACTGATAGCGATCCTTTTGCAAGTGATTTTCAATTATATTTTCTTTAGTTGATAATCTAACTTTCATTCAATAATATGTTAATATATTCTTTATTTTTATAGAGTCGTGGACATCAATATAATCATCATATGTGGTATTCTCTTCCGTGGACATTTGATGAGTTCTTTCACGAATATATTCAAAAACAATGGATCACTAAAATAGAAGTGTTTGAAAAACCAATAAAACTGATGAGAGTTGATCAATCATCTCTTCGAACTCTAGATGCAGCAGGTCAAATATTGGCATCATCTATATTCTCTTTACCTCATGTTGCATTATCCGATTGTATTGAAACGTTGCATTTGTCCTATTATAATAAACCTATCAATATACAATTATCCTCTCTTCGCAATATAACTCTGGTCAACAGTATCAATTGTTTGAATTATTGTTCTGCATTTCCACCAACTATTCATTCTATGCGTATTCTGCTTTTTTATTATCTTCCTAACTATATGCTACCAAACTGGCCAGTGATTTTGGATTCACTTTCAAAGTTGCCACAATTGAGTTCGTTACGTATATTTATGTATGACTTGATAAAAACTGTCGATGATAAAAGTTGTCAAATGATCGCAAACATGGCATCAAAGTTCAGGGATTTTGACTTTTGCTTTCGATATAAATTCGACTTGAAAAGTGATAGCGAATTCGACGCTGTATTTAAAGATCATCCAAAATTTATTAAGCAATTATGTGATCGAATACTTAAGTTATCTCCGGACAAGCAACCTTGTTATTTAATTGAAGATGAGGGTTGTGGACTCACAATGTGGTTTTGATGAACAGATACCTCTCTGACAACAATCACGTTTAATTGTTGTCAGTCTTCTATAATGAGACATTTTTTGTAAAAAACATCATCAATTATTATTATTGTTCATTTTTGCTAATAATTGTATAAAATTGATTGTGAAGTCACATTATGAAAAAGAAAAATAAAGTTTGTTTTTGCTGACATAATGAATAGTGTTAGGAGAAAAACTATTCTCAAACAATACTGTTTCAACGAATTCGTCCTTACAGAGAGTATTAGGTTGTTTATAGATTAACTGATATTACAAGTGAAAATGTTATGAATTTTTTAAAGTTAGGACAATTTTTGTCGATCTTATTATTATTTACAAAAAATGCTAAGACTTTGAAGAATAATTTAAAGCAAAGTATCTAATGCTACGCTGTTTGTACCTATGGAATAGACAATGGAAAAATTTCAAGATGAAGTACATAAGAGTATGATTGTACTTGATACAGGAAAGAATATTTTATTTGTCAGATGTATACAGAAGGGGATTCAGTAGAAATACCGCAGAAAATGACCCACAATGATCAATGATAATGTAACATATAGGTATACAGATAAATAAAAATAGTCAATAACTGACGAGGGAACCGATTCAATTGATAAATCACTTTAGAGTTCGCATCCTCTGCATAAGATAGACCCCAGTGAGGTATGAAAAATCCCGAAAGGGCATGTGTCCATAGCCTTCTATCCGGAGTTATAGGCATTTTACAAGGGGGAAACAGCGGAGACTTCAGCCGTGAAGTCTCATAAAGTCTTGAAAGTCTTATGAATCCTCATAAAGTCTCTTGAAGTCTAATGAAGTCTCACAAAGTCTCACGAAGTCTCATGAATTCTTCTGAAAGTTTTCAAATACATTTAGCGCATGAAAATTCACAAGATACCAATGAAATTGTCTTGTTTTCGACGGTCTTATTTTGGCAGAAAGGTGAAGGTTTTATTGCTTTTTTTTCAATGTGCTGGAAAAAAATTCAAGTTTATTGGATCTTAGAAAACATGATAGTTAGTAACTGAATGCTTTTTGAATGAAGTGGTTTATTTTTATAAGAAATATTCCATCTATTCAATGTCAATCTTATGAAGAATTCAGGGTTGCCAGAGCATCCGAATTTTTCGGAAATTTCCGAATTTTCTAAGTTTTTCTAACTGCTTTCCGACTTTTCGAATTCTTGAGATGTTTCCGAATTTTTCCGAATAGCAGTATTTTTAAAATTTTCTGTTTGCATTACAATTTTCGATAGAACTTTTGATAGATTTCATATTGCGCTATCTTTACTTTCCTGTAATTATTAGGTAATTGATTTTATTCTTACAAAAAAGAAAAGAAGGGAGAGAAGATTCAATATGATAAGCATTTTTTTTTTCAAATCTCATCTAAGATTTGTCAAAATAGCTTCAATGAATGCTTGGTTTTCGAATAAGTCATAAGAATGAATAGTATCTCTAGAAAGCGTAACCTAAATGAAAATGAGGATATTGTTTTACTTTTTAATAGTTATATTTTAGAAAAATTGTTGAATAATGGTGCAAGAGCAAATGAATGTGTTCAATCTGATTAGCTACGTTCATATTTTTTAAATATTAAACCAAATACAGCACCGAGTTTGAAACTCGTTGTTGACTATGTATTTTCTATTCCGTGTATGGCCTGTCCAAGCGTGACGGAATCACGTTTTGTCACTTTGCTTTTTCAATATCTCAATGAAATGAAGTGCGATAAGGCTGAAATATTTATAGATTATGGAAGTCTATTTCCTCTACATATATTGAAAGTTTCATTTGATTTCCAGTTTCTTTTTCTACTTTATATGGTTGAAATATAGGGTGTGACGGAATCACCAAAAATGGACTTGAACTTTCAGTGTTGTTCAAAGAATTAAAAAACTTAGCTCAACTATAAATGTTATGAGAAAAGTTTCTCTACAGAAGTTATAGCTCAGATGTTGAACTATATATACAAAAAAAGAAAACTTGAAAAATACGCAATGGTAACTTTGTGGATAGAAAAAGGAGTCGTGACGGAATCACGTTTGAGAAATGATGATGTTTTTGAACTTGAATTTTCTACAGAAATATAAAGTTAGCTCGACAGGTTAAACAATCTGATGTCATGCATACGTAACGAAAAGAAAACATTTTCGGCAGGGGTGGCACGAAGTCGTAAACATTTGATGGAGGAGGTCGATAATATAGGAAGTCGTTAAAAAATTTTTCTAAAGATGACCAAACTTTGAAGAAAGATACAAGCCTTCTTTTGCAAATTGTTGAGTAAAAAGAACGAAAATAACGTAAATTTTGCCATAAAAAACGAAGTTTCCTAGATTGGGAGTCATCCTTGCTTCTCCGCTGTGGCGACACCCCTGATTTTTGGCCCTTTTTTCTGGTAAATGAAAATTATTTTCGAAATTGTCTATCATACATTAGACATTGACACGTAAAAGGAACTGCATACCAGCGGTAACGAATTCTAGCAAAACTTTACTCGATGAAGTTCACTAATCTGGCTGATATTTTCACAGTACGTCGGCCTAGTGAAGTTAGGAAGAAATTAAAATTTTCATCTCAAACGACGGAATCATTATGAAGATATAGATGTTACAAGTATACGTATTTAGATACATTTGTAGTATCTTTCGAGCAATACTTATCTGTTAACTTTGATTTTCTAAAGAGCAACAAGAGTTGTAATAGAAACTTTTTTTTCTATAGATACTGTCGAACATATTCTATCGTTTTATGAGTTTGAAACTGCTGTGTCAATTCATTTTGCGGCTAATACCATGTGGCATCGGTAGAAGTCATATCCACTTTGGTACGCAAAATTTTTTGAACAAAGCCAAAATGGTCGACATTGCCCTATGATTCTAGCAATACAAACTGATGATTTATCTCAAATGTTCGGTTTATGTAATTTGGAAAAGAATCTATGTTGAGAAACTTCTAAAGTCCAACTCTTAATTTGTTTAGACATAATTATGAAAGATGATAGAAGATGTGACTTCTCAAATCTTAGTGCCTGCTTTTTGATTCACTCAATACTTCAAACATTTTTGAAAGAGAATGTTCTTCATTAGGAAATCACTTTCAAGTTAGAAGTGCTGGTATCATATCCCATGGACGATAGTATCTATGGTAAAGGAGCCTCTATTACAACTCTTGTTGTTCTTTAGAAAACCAAAAGTTAACTGATAAGTATTGCTCGAAAGATGCTACAAATGTGTCTAAATGCTTATACTTGTAATATCTATATTTTCATAATGATTCCGTTGTTTGAGATGAAAATTTCAGTTTCTTTCTAACTTTACTAGGCCTATCTACTGTGAAAATATCAGTCAGATTAGTATGATTAATTGAGCAAGGTTCTGTTGGATTTGGCTTTGGCTTACGCACAATGCCTTCCAAATTGCTTCTGCAAATCATGTGATAAAAAATAACTGGAAACTATCATAAAGTGACTCCGAAATGAGCTAGCCGGGCTGTACAATCAGCTCTACACATGCTAACATCTCTTTAGAGCCACAACTTCAGAGAAAGTTAATGGTTCCAAGTATTGTGAAGAAAACCTAATCGTTTGAGGGTGATTCCGTCACGACCCACTTGATCAACCGAAATGTTTGGAAAAACAGGCAATCTACTGGTTGAATAGAGCGCAAAAAACTATGTTTAGGACACTGCTCTTTAGAATGAAAAACTTCATATTCCTGACTAAAAATGAAATGAAAGCTATTTTCGTGACGAAATCACCTTCACCAATGTATTACCTTTACAGATATAAATAAGTTTCTGAGGAAGTGATGAAACCTAATCATTTTGTTACCATTAAGTATAGTATCGAAAGCATTGTTGGTTACTGTGATAAGTTTTCGAAAAGCTATATTTATTTATATAAAAATTCTTCAAATACAAAGCCGTTATAAATATTGACTTTTCTCGCTGCTAAGACATGCCTCTTTCGTGGCGCAATCTTCTCTAATAAATATCATAACAATGTAAATAAAAAATGTATTTCTATATGTTATCGACATCGCTCTACACAATGGTCGTATTAGTTTCGAGTAATTGAATAGGTCAACTTCGCCCACTAAGGTGTACCGTTACGTGGACAGGCCGTGTGATGGAACTATAAAAAAAATATTTAAATCGTTCAAATTTCTGAGGAGCTCTTCGTTATTTTTTTTTCTTGATTCGAACTTTTAGAACGCCTTGCATTTCTGTTATCAATTTCAACATCTAAATGACCTGAGCAATTAGCCTATGATGAATGAAGCATACATTTACTCATAAGTCTTAGGAGTCTGTTTGAAAAACTGATGCTGAATAATTTTGAAGATTGTCCTCTGTTCATGATTATGATTTTCATAGGATTTCGAACAATCTCTTTCGTTTTATATCATTTATAAATAGCATCAAGTCTTTATTTAATCTTTTTTGCCAATAACTGGCAGAATCTTTGAGTTTTCCAATCAGAATTTTTCTTCTATGCATCTTGTTTTTCATTGTCCAACGAGATGTGTTTTTGATGATAAACTTCTTCATTAGTCTAGACACATATTTTAAGTTATTAACTGTATTTATGATATAAAATACTAACTTGTCCTAATAGTACACTCCAAAAATTGCTTATTTCAGAAGATGATTTAAATCGTCGACAACCTGCTACTAGATTATATCCCCATTCTAATTGTAGAAGTTCATCATCAGGAAAACGTCGTTGAAAATAAATATGTACAAAATCAACAAGAGATATTTTTATATTTTGTTTCGAAGCTGTCGTAGATTTTTGTTCAAAATCATATTCAAGCTTCTATAGTAATTAAAATAATTGAATTTCTAATGTATTTATTAAAAAAAAAAACGAACTTGTTTCCATATATCTTCAATTAAAAGTGAAACATCTCTTTGCATAAAATGTCGATTACGAATATTTGATGTTGTTTGAAGAAATTTTGGTATTTTTGGATCAAGACCAAGACCAATAAAATTTACAACATTATTGTACTATATATATACATTCAAGGAGAAAAAATTTTAGCACAAAAAAAATATTTTTTTTTGTTTCATATACAATATCATTGCCGCCTATAATTTCATTAAGTAAAATATCTACAAGCTCATTACTTGTTTTTCCAATAGCTAATTCATTCCAACGTTCTATTCCACCTTCAATTATTGATGCACATCGTTCCCATTTTGGTCTAAATATTTATTTTTACTTAAAGTATGTTTTTTTTTCTTAATTTTATATACCTAGGAGTTAAAGTAGCACGATAAGTTTCACATAATGTAAAATATTTATCTCGATCTTTAATTAAATACTCGAGTGCTTCTTTCAATGCACTATTATTTTAAAAAGTGAAGTTATTATTATTTTCTTTTTTACTTATATTAAATGCATACTTATATTCAACTTTAGCATTACGAAAATTTTGCTTTAATTGTTCCGATGCTTTAACAAGTTCATCATATGTTTGTTGAAGAGCAACATATTCATTTTTAGGAACATATTCTTTATTATCTTCTTTTAATTTATTTATACGACGTTCAGCTTCTGCACAATCAAGACGACATCGTCTAAATAATATGAAGAAATTTTTATTTTCTTAAATTTTCAAGAAATTTTCTTGAAAAAAAACCTTATAGCTACACGAAGTAATACTGGATCATCGAGTACAGTATTTAACATAGTATTTATATATTCAGATGTTTTACCGATAAAACTTGTTTTTAAATCTTCAATATGCATATATTTTATTTCTGGTGATAGATCTGTTGTAGCCATGGATGATTTATTTGTTTCTTCAGTATTCATGTCTTTAAAACAGTTGATTTCAAATTAATTATACAATGTTATCACATATTGCTATCAATCTTTATTTTAATTAACTTGTTTAAATAAGAAAAAAAACCATACAAAAAAAACAGCGAGATTAAAAACAATAAACAACATTAATTTTACTTTTGAATATCAATTTTTTCATTTTCATCTACACCTTTAGGAATTTTAGTTGCTGCTGCTTTAGCCATTGAATATAATTGTACCATTTTACTACTTGGTGAATCCCAATATTCACCATGATCAACGGTTACTTTCATTAATATTAAATCTGAATCATTTAGTCCTTAAGGAAAAAATACTTTTAAATAAGATGACCAAAGTTCTTTTATTTGAGCTTTATCATCAACAAATTCAGCTTTACCACTAACAGAAACAAATGACATTTCATTTGGATCTGAATAAGATACACTAACTTGATCAAGATTTTGTTTAACTTCTTTAACTTTTGGAGAAGATCCTTTGGTAAAAAACCATAATGTATCATCCCAATTGTCGACTTGCCATTGAACGTGAATGAAGACTCTTGTCTGATTCAATGGTTGTACTAACATATTATCATAGAAATAAATCTCTTATTAAAATTAATCGTTATTTACATCATAGCATAACGAACATCTTTAATTAAATCAAATAATTTCTTTATTTTATCATCATTAGTTGTTAAAATAAATGCGAAAATTTGACGTCCAATTAAATTTACATTTTTAAATTGAAATAAAGTTGATTTAATTAATGATTGCTACAAAAAGAAAACTAATATATGATAGAAGATTCATATAAATACACTTACCGCAAATCGATTCATAGTTATATTATTAAAACAATTTATTTATACATTATTGCCGAGAAATAAGAATACGATGGACTTATCAAAGTAAATATAAAACTACCAATTAGTTTTATATGTAAGAGATGGCATAAAACACTCTTTATCTTTAAGAAACAGATGTTATCCATTTAAATGATTCAATAGAACAATATGAAAATTAATTTTTTTTTTCTTTATCCAAAAGATAAACATAAATATAGTGAAACAAAATCTTTCGAAACATCTGCAATATAAATCTCATTTTAACATCAGTTTTTCCCCTTTTTCTTTTTCTTTATTGACATTGTTATCTATCTGTCCTTCATTCATTCTATTATTTCGATGTATGAACAATTAACACACGTACTAGATTCGTACATCTGTGCAAATACAAATTTAAATCTCACAAATCGATGAGTGAATTTACATGATAATATAAGTATATGATTACATCATCATCACAAAAGAACACAAAACAAAATTCTTAAGTATCACTGAACAAGTCGATTAAAGCAAATCTTTGTTTATTAATGTACTTTTCTTTTAATTAAGATAAATAAGTATTTATATTTAAATAGAAATCCATTTTACCTGATATATTTTCTACTTCAGACATAAGAAGAAAAAAGGCACCCTGTAGCGATAATTGACTACAACTACGTACGACTAGTGTCTCGACAACTTCTTGCATTAATTGTTATCGCATATAAAAGTCTATTAATTGTCGATCGCTTTATCGAAGAAAAAAAAAAACAGCAAAAGGAAAAACATATAATAAGAATTGTTAGATACGCATACACCACATACACACACACATATACATGTATATGTCGATTGATCTGACTGTTGATGTATACTGTTCATTGATGATTTAGAAATATGTGTATATGTGTCATATTCTATGGGTCATATGATAGCCAAGGAGAAGTGCAAATAAGATCAAACTCATGGTACATTGAATAGAAACAGAAGAACAATTATTTGATACAAGACGTTGCTGTTGATGATGTTGTAATGCGCCTGAAAAAAAAATAGACAAAAGAATAGTTGAGAATGTATGTGACCTTGATGTATTAATGAAAAAAAAAAAGAGAAACGATATATCTTGACATTCTTTACTCATCTGGTTTTTCTCAACAAACCTTTTTCAACAAAAATTTTTGCACTTCTTCGTTGTCTTTTATATGTACATGTCCATAAACCAGAATGATATGGTTGTGCATGACGTATAATTAATTGTGATTTAGAAATATTTTTTTCATTATGATATTTTTCATATATATCATAATGGTAAATATTATATTTATGTGTATGATTTAAACTTGAAAAATGCCATGTTATTGATGATGTATTTATATTATATATAGTACAATCTAATTCAACAGATGAACCTGGTTCAACATATAAACGTGAAGGTTTTATTGTCATTGGTATTTGTACTTGTAAATGAATTTGTATTGATACACTACCACGACGATTTGATATTTTACATTCATATATACCTTCATCAGATAATTTTAAATTTGATATTTCTAAATTCCAATATGAACTATCTAATAATATTGAATATGATGAAACAAAATAACGTGTATCAGAATAAAATACTTGTTCACCAACAGTTAATGGTAAATATGTTAATGTATTTGAATCATATTTAAGCCATGTTACATGATGATTACCTAAATTTTTTACATGACATGTTAATATAGCTGTATCGGATATATTTAATGTTTGATTATATGTTTGAGTTAAAATTTGTGGAAATTTATTATTTGAAATAACAGCTGCTATCAATCCATGAATCATTATCATTAGTTGGGTTACTAAAACATAGAGAATAAACAATGGATAAAAGAGATAAAGTTGATCCGCTCACGTTTACTGATTCTACTCAGCATTGCATATAATAATGGCTAATGATGACAAGACTCTATGTAAACGAAGGGTCAATCGTACAAACAAAATATTCGTGGCATTTTTTGTTTTTTTTTGTTCACATAGAATTAACCTTTTGTATGAGAATATGACATATATTGAACTCAACTCTATTCTTGCTAAAATGATATGGATTAATTAAGTTCGAACTTCTATGTGACAGGATAACAAAGACAATATAGTCATCTATCACAATTAGTTTGTTGCTCATCTTCTCACTAACAGAGACATTGATGAATTGTACAGATGTCTAGTTATCACAGGAAGAATAGAAATGTGTCGAAAAGTAAGAGCCTTCATTATCGCTATAGACATCGACAGACTCATTTATTATCTTATCTATTGAATATGAACTGGGGAGGAACAAAATAATGAAGACAAACTTTACCTAAAAAGTAATTTATTGTTGAATTCATAATTAAATTAAAATAATAATAGTTATCATTGTTTAATAAAATAAGAGTAATAAACTATCTATTAACTAATCGCTGCATGTTAATCATGTTTTTTTATATTAACTAGAAAAAATGATTGAGTGAATGAATGAACGAAGAGAGAGGGAAAGAAAAAAAGATGATTATGACAAGCACAGCAACTTGCTCGTTCTCTCTTTCTCATCTTTTCGCTTTCTTTCTCTCACTCACACACACTCTCTCTCCCTCTCTCTTTCTCGTTTGCTTGATGTACTTGTGAAGAGAAAATAAACTTTTGGCTAATGGCATTATACTCACTAGATGAATGCAAAAAAAAGATTAATAAAAAAACAACGATATTCACTTAAAAGAAAAATATGATTGATTATGAACCTTGGCAGATGTTTTTTGCTTTTGTCATTTTTCTATCATTGAAGTTAATAAAGAGACAAAACTTTCGATACCTTTTTTTCTCTATAGGAAAAAAAAAATTGTTAAGGTGCAATAAGCAAAAAAAAAGAAAGTTAATGGTTCAATAGTTTGCATTTATTATTATAGATTATAGAGCAGTGAACACCAGTCGCTTTTTTTTTCTTATTTCTTTTATTCTATATAGAATGGTAACATAATAATTGACCTTTGAATTACATGCATACACACACTTTTAAACCTTGTACCATGCGTGAAATTTGATCGTTTAAGTTTTCTACGACATCATCTTAAACTAAGATTCGTCATTCTCAGTTACATCATTATATAGTTTCAACTCAATCCATGGTTCTTAACATGAATCAAGTGACTTTGTTGCTTTATGACCAGCAAGCAATGTACATATATATATATATATGTATCAAGGATGAAAAAGATCAATCGTATCATGTGGGAAGTAGTGTCATTTGTTCTTATCGACCTTTTTTTTTTCTAGGACATACAATAAATATAAAATTAGTCGTGCATTGAAGTTCTTTTTTTTGTTGACAATCAAAACGTTCGGTGTTAATGTTCTTTTTTTCTGTTATTCTTGCTGAAATGCTGTAGCTGATGCCATCGAAGACAGTTTATTATGATGCGATGAGTGAAACAGCAACCATGCACCCCTTCTTTCTGAGATGATATGTAACGAACATGCACATATTTATATATATATACACATACAACGGACAGTTTGTTGTTATTCAGAGCAACTATTGCATGCATGTAGCATCAAATTGTCTGTTTGACATACATTTATTTTAAACGATTTCTGAATAGAGGACTGGCTGGCGCAAGGCGTAATGGAGGACGAAATATATTATTATTATTATTATTATTAGTGGTCGAAGTTGAGCGAGGACGATCTAAGTCAAGAAAGAAAAAAAAAAGAATAAAAGGAATAAGAAAAGAAAAATCATTGATTTACTTGATGTTGATTCATTATTATTTGAATTTAATGGACGAGATTTCCTTTGTAACGATGTAGCTTTTTTCAATGGACGAGCTTGAGTATTTATTGTCGATTGAGCTGAACGATTAGGTACCGCTGTGACATGACGACGAATATTCCTTGGTCGTCTTAAATAAATGAAACAAAAACGAAAATCAGTTATAAAGAAAGTGATAATTAAACAAACTGATATTCTGATTGTCGTGGTAAATTATCAGTTTTTACAGTTGCCGTTGGCAAAGGATCAATAATTGGTCGTTCTATTGAAAAATCTTTTGCTATTCGTTGATTTATCTAGAACAAAAAAATCTTTTTGTTTTTTGGATATAAAAATTTGAATAAATACAAACTCTTATTGTTCGCATTTTTTGTGATTGTTCATGACGAATAATCATGGATATTTGACGAGTAGATGAATATTGTCCAAATATATCATGAATTTCATCTAATACTGATTCAACCTAAATTCAATAAATAAATTTAATAATTTGCATAGATTTTTATTTAATCTACTTGTTTAATTAATTGATCGATTATATTAATATCATCTGGATCAAGTCTAGTTTTTGTTTGTAAACATTGTGTTTGAAAATCAACAGCAAATTTTCTTGTATCCTTTATAGAAGAAAAAAAAAACAATCAATAAATATTTCTGTTTAGAAAAATTTACATTTAATGTTTGAATTAGTCTTTTAATATGTTCTGTACGAAATAATTGTCTTGTAAGATGTCCTTTAATAAAAGCTCCTAATTTTTTATGAAGAATATTTTGTGCTTCCTAAAAAACAACAAAAACAATAATAATTTAAATTGATTTCTTTCTTTTTTTTATTACTTGACGAGTAAATCGAACACGTTTTTGTGGAACTGAAAATGTTGATCGTGCATCTTTAACATGATTAAAAAGATTTTCTTGTTGTTGCTGTGGTGGTGGATCAAAACCTTGACTATTAAGACGAACATATTCTTGTTTTGTATTCATCAATTGTTTTTCATTATTATTATCATCATCATCAGATGATGATGATGAATTCTGAAGTGTATAAGTATTTCGACGAGGTTGATCTGTATAACGATGAACTTTTCTTGATGTTTCAGTAATGGATGAAGATTTTGTTAATGGATACATAACATAAGTTGATGTTTTAAGTTCATTACTAGTTGCAGATCGACCAATGCTTTTACTTGGATCAATCCATGTTGTACAATGTTCGAGATCATCTTGTTCATCATCGGAAGTATCTAATTCCATTGTATGAACATCTTTTTTCATAGAATTCTTAAAATAAAAAGAAAAATTCAAAAGACTATAGTTCCAATGATTGGAAAAGATGATTTATTTACTGTTGTTAACAGTGGATCATCAAGTGTACGATAGAATGATGAAATATCAGGTTTATCTGATAATGCTTGAAGAAGATCTTCCATTATTTCTTGGAACTAAAAACAAAAAAAATTGAAAGAAATGAAAGCACTTTGCCAGATTTAATGATCTATTTTGAAACAGGATGTGTCATGTATGAGATTTTGTAAAGCAATTTGTAGTGCATCGGGTGGTATATAAAAAAAAATCAAGGTTTCTTCAAATTTTGATGTATTGAGAGCTGATACACTAGTTATGATTTTTAAAAAATATATGTGGGACTCATACATTATGTGGTCCCTAAGATGTTGTACGATAAACTTATGCAAGTTTTGTTTCAAGTCTCTATTCGATAAAGTTATAGTCGTTCTTCAATTTTTTATAATCAATAGTTTTCATCGTTGATTCCTTCATACCTAAAAGTGGTCTCTTTTCTTAGACCTAGGTTATTTCTTAATTTTGTGATATTCTAGCGTGTTTAATTCTTGTGTCACATAACACTTGAGTAACAACATGAAACTTACTTTAAAATTGCATACAATTGAGTTCTATGTTTCACAGATAACATATTTCAAAATATCAGGAATTCATTGTCGATTTTCAGGATTACCTCTTAGAATAGACTGTTTTCCTACATGAAGAGGTCGATATATTAATTATATTTTAATAAAACTTAAGAGTCATATGAAAACTTTTTATGTAGGAGTAATTAGTATAGCATCCTTGATGAACTGAAATAACGAAATTCTTCATAAACAGAAAAGATTTTTTGGTCTTCAGACACCTAGAAGAATACGAGAATGTGGAAAAATTTATTTTTGAAATGAACATAAGATATTTACATATTTTTCTAGAGTTTCATGCAAGAATCAAACCTGAATACTAGGAATCAAAGTTTGAAAGAGAAATAATAAAAATAGTAGACCTTCTTCGTGCAATTGTATTTCTGTACTCTCTCCAGGATGACGAAGACCAAAGAGACTTTTTCCATTTATAAAATATTTATTTATATCAGCTCAACGGGAATCATTTCAGACAGCGAAATTGGCCATTCTACGGGACAATCTTACAAGTTGACAGTCAGTTCTTGATGTTCCGAAAGATGTTATGTGCAACATCTGTCGACAAGAAATAACGTAAACCTAACAATAGGAACCATTTTCAAGCGCGAAGAATGTAGCGACCAATGCCATATCGAATTAGTTTTAGAAAAAACAATTTTCATAAACTAATCTAAGAACATCTTAGAGACCATGATATGAGTGAGTATCATATATACTGATCAAGGATTATGATCAGTACATGAACTCTTAGCACATCAAAATTTCAAAAAAATTTCTCATAAAATCTCGCAAGGTCGTTTTATTTGAATTACAGTTTTTGTTTTTCTTTCTTCTCGTATTCGTTTTCGTTCTTCGATATATTTTAAACGATATTTTTCCAATAACTATAAATACAAAAGAAAACAACGATTTTATAATAAGTAATCAATTAAATGATGATTAACTAACTTCACAATCATTATGTGATAATGAATTCCAATCAATATCACTAAATGGATCATTATCAAGAAGAGTATCAAGTCTTTCAATAAATTGTTCCATCTAAAAAAAAGAAAATTATTTAATTCTTTTTTGTTTTTTTTGTTACTAAGCAAATAAATTCTTTTTTGTCTATTATCTTTCTTTTTATCATTATGTTTCCTCTACGACCAGGACCTATACTTTTATTACCGGTTGCTCAACCTTCTTTTCGACTTTTTTCTTCACAAATTCCATTGAATTCAAATGCTTTATTATCATCGCCATCATTTTGTAAGACATCATTTCTAATTTTCTTTTTTTTCTTCAAATTTTCGACTTTAAGTACCAAAATCATTTCCAATTTCAATAGAAGGTCGAGGTAAATTTATGAATAGAAAAAAAATTATCGAGAAAATATTTTTTTTTCTTTTTTAGATGATTTTTTTTGTGTTGATCCAAAATCATTTAGTATTGAACAACTCAATAAATACAAAAAAGAAATACTTCAACGTAACGAGATTTTAAATGAAATATGAATACATTCTTGTTTAATTAGTAATTGATAGAGAAAAAAATAATTTTGAAAGAATTAAGAATGATTCAAATGAACGTATTAATGCTTGTATGAGACATTCTATGAAATCTATTCTTTTTCAGTTTGTTTAAAATATTGTATTTCTAGATAATCAAGGAATATTATTGGCCCAAGAAAGTATGAAGAGACTTTTGTATCATTTAAGTCCTATTTTCTTTATGAAAGTTTACTTCGAAAATCTAGCTATACTAGTTAGTCTTGCCGAAGTTCAGCATCGTTCCAGAGCTATTTCTAAGCATAGATCTGATATAATTTCAAATTTGAGAATTAAAAATATTCGAATATATCAAGTTGATAATACATTAGCGGAAAGAAACTGAGTGTATAGGCGAACTTACACTTTCTGATATCGAAATTCATTGGAATATGTTACAGTGATTATTAAGGAATAAATGTATAACAAAAAATGAATTTCGAAACATATAATCTCCGTTATGTTTTAGAGTGTGATATCAAATCATGAGTCTTCGATCATCATTATTTATTCTATAAAATTGAGAAAAACGTTTCTCTAGATGAAAAATAATATTATGCAAACAAAATTTAGCATTGACGAGCGAGCTATTCGACCTGTAACTCACCATTTGAACTCATATTGATGATCATTTTACTGAATTTTAGATTCAGTTTTAACTATTTACGAGAAAATTAAATAACAGAATATTGACCTGCAATTTTGTCCATAGATAGCTCTAATGACTCTTGTAGTATCCTGAAAGTATTAATCGAAAAAAAAAAACTCCTCTGTCGACTTATTGAATTTCCAAATAAACTCGATTTTTTTGACATATCAGTTACAAGCGACTATTTGTTAAAAGTTCAATACTGAATCGGGAACCTCTTCAGATATCTCATTCTGATTTGAATGATTTTTGTCTATAGATACTACCTAGTGTTATAATAGAAATTCTAAAAAGGTTTGGGTTCATATTGAAATTTGACTAAGCTATAATATTTTTCATATGTCTATTTTCTAGTGATGGTAGGCTTTCAGAAAAGTTGTGATTTCGAATTTTGATTTGAAATTTTGTGCATATAGAGAACTAAACTCGATTAACCTACATCACAAAGTCTCTTCGAAATATGAGACTTCCAAGACATAGACCCTTTTCTAAAGAATTATTTAAGATCGAAAGGGAAAATTTGAAGCGATTTCCTTGTTAGTTGGTGATGGGAATAAAAACCCAATATTTTTTTAGTTTCATGAAGTTATTTGATAACTTTCATCTGATGTTGACCTAATTAATAGTCGAACACTGTTAGCGTAATTGGTGTACGATTAAAATATAAATCATGATAGGTGCTTCTTTATTGTTAATCTTACATGTACTTTATAATTTGTGAAAAACATTTAATAGAAATGAGACCGGTGAAACTCAATTTTGAATAAATTTTCGTTTAGCAATAAAATCCAATTCTGTTCATCCACAAAATATTCCTCATACAACTTTTCTTCCTAATTTTAAGCTTAGTGATGATGGTGAGTAGCATTAATCATATATATATATTTTCTTAATCTCTACATATCTTCAAGGATCCGTCACTTGTGTTGATCCGAAAACCTTAACAATTACTCAATTACAACTTTGTAAATATTTTTGTTATTTTTTTTTGGTAAAAAAAAAGTCTTTGTCTTATTTAGATATCGAAGGAATCACTGAAGAAATAACTTATGAAAAAAAACTTACAGATGAATTTAAAAAAGAATCCACATCACGTATTGAAGCGTGTAAATTATGCCATTGATTTCTTATTGTATCTCGTAATTTTTTCTTCAGATCAAAATGGTATTCAACGTGCAAATTACGGTTAAATAAAAACAAACAAAAAAACAAATTTTAGATCGTTAATTTTTTTTTTGCATTTTTAGAATTAAGCATACGAAAAGGAAAATAACATGTTCAATTGATTAGAAAACCGAAAAAATATATGCAAAACTGATTAGAACCACACGTCTCACAGAGACTGTTCATAAAGTTTAGAAAAAAAAAACATGATACACAAATATTTAATTTAAATGTTTCCTTCGATGTCACTATCACATATTCTTTCTTCGTCAAATGAAAGAAAAAGTGATTCACTATCATAAATCATTGATGGATCCTAAAAGAGAATAATTTTATGTAGAAGAATTTCGTTTAAAAATAATATCGTTACCCATTCATCCGGATTTTCGTTTCCAATTAAAAAATCAATTGCTTCATCTAAAATTTCAAACTATAGAATCAAACAGTTCTTATAAATCATTTCATACTTTTTCCTTCAGATTTGGCACTATTCAAATCCACATGAACTAGACAAAAATAAAATTTATGCAATCATTTTGTTTTCGAAATTAAATTTACCTAAAGGTATTGTGGTTTCACTATCATTTGTTGATTTCTAAACAATAAAAAAAATGATCGTAATTATATCTAATGGTCTAAAACCGGGTCGGGTACGCAACCTGGTTCCGAGCATGATCTCTAACCGAGACTGTATCCCACACTTAATGAGATCTCGATGTTTCTAAATATTTTTACTTTTTCAAATTGCTATTTATATAAAAGCATTAAATGATGATGAACTTTATGACGAAGTAACTGAACAAATAGAAAAGAAAATGAACTATCAAAAAGATGAACATGTATTTTCGTGATGGAAAAAGCGTTCGTGTATGTATTCAAAATTATGATGTTTGGCACCAATACTGTATTCCATTCGAGCATTATCAACAATAAGCAAACGTATACTTAGCAAATCTGATCGGATTTTACAAACAGAAAGATATCAAGTGACTCTGGAATCATTTAGTTTTTTCTTGTTTCTGTTTATGAAAGAAACTAAATACTATACCTTTTCATATAAAATAAAAGTTCATAAAACCATACTGTGACTATGAAAGTAATTATCGAATGCTGATTAGTTTATAGGACACTAATCATACTATCTTTCTCCTCATAGAGTTCTTTTTTTTCATCATTCTTACTGGTAATTTCATCCGTTTTTTAACTGATGTTGCAACTTCATTTATATTGCCTTGTTTTAAAACATCAGATTTTACTGTTTTACATAACATAATTGTTCGTGTGATATCTTTGGCATGTTGTAAATCAACTTTATGATAATTTCGAAGATGTCGATAAAGATTAACTGGACAAGGACGATCACATGGAGTATTTTTAACAAATTTTGTTAATTTTTTTAAATGATTTTCTAACATATTTGAATTACCATCATTTGAACTATTTGAATAAGGACATGTACATTTATAAGGAACAATATCAATTTCATCGGCTACTGTTGTAGCCTTTGATTTTGAAGAATTAGTTGATATTGTTGAAGAGGTGGATTGATTATTGGTATTGTTTTGAAATAAATCATTGATTACTGTTGATTCAGTACCAGTACGAATGGCTCGAATTAGACGAAGAGCACGTTCACCACTCATTTGATGATAATGTCTATAGAAAAGTTATAAAATGATTCAATATAGAAATTAATATTTAGATTTTTTGCTACGCTATTTGAAATATGAAATATTTGGATACAAGTTTCGAGAAAAGAACATTTTCTTATCATATTTATCTTTCGAGTATCTCGATAAAGCAATAAATTTTATGAATACTTTATTAATAAAAATATAGCATATATCAATGTTTTTCTTTTTACGAACGATTAGACTTTATTGTTGTTCTCTGGAACTAATGATTTTTCTGTATGAAAAAGTTCGTTAAGCCTTTCGGTTGAATCAGAAACTAGGTTTAAATTTATCAGTCAAAAAAATAAATACTACATTTATTATCTTCTTCTCAGTTTTACAATTTCAATTGAAATCAGTTAGGTTACGAAGTTCCATAGGTAGAAAACACGTGGGCTTGATATATGACTCTTCGATATCAATGGTTTTAAGTTTGTATTACTCATCGAATTCTTACTAGTACTATTTTCACCTCCCGTTTCAAATAAACTGTCATTTTAATACAGTGCACTGCATAATCTCAGTCTTTTTAAATTGAATTGAGTGTTTCTTTACCTATCAACAGTCATTTAGCTTTTCATTATTTGTGCTCTTACGGAAAGTTACCATGCTTTTGATTTTTGTACAAAATAAACTCTGCTAAACAAATGACTTCACGGTAATATTAATGAATAATGCAAAAAATCTGTTAGTGAAATCTCTGTAGAATTAAAATGTGAAACACGCTGTTCCTTATTACAGAGAGATTATTTTATTCTATTCATTTTGCGACATATTTCTTCGCCATCATTTTACTTAAGCCTCTAGAAATACAATAAGAAAGTGGTTCATATGTCATAATAACAAGACGTTATTTATATACGGTCTGTCACAAACCGTTTTTGATATGTCTATGACAAGCCATTACTAACAAGAGAATCTCTCGAAGTATTAAATTATTTTTCGACTGAGGTAATGTTTATTTGATGAATAATAGAAAAGTCTAGAATAGTTTGGTTTTTCGAGTGAAATGAATGTTTTCAACAAACAGCTGTTATTACTTTCAGGTCATGTGATAATTTCAAATATATTAGGACAAGAGATACTAGAAAAGTTACAACTTACTCAGCAAACTAATCTCATCAAGAACTTCGTTCGTACGAAGTTTGAGATCAAAATTCAAAAGTCAATTTTTCCTATGATCACAACTTTTTTTTTTTGAAAATCGAAATTTTGAATGAATGCTTGGAAAAAGCGATTTTGACACCTGAAGACTTACCACTGTGAGATCTCTGTCATATCTGTGAGAAAGGATCCAAATTTCAATACTTCTTCTAGATCGCATTTCACCGAAAAATGACTTTACATTGTCATGATTTATTTGATATATTATTAATTAAAAGGAAGAATGAGAGATTTTCATTTTTAAATAAAATACCTTTACTTATATCTATGTTAAATCATAAAGTATAATATGATCTCTCCTCTTCTACAGTTTAAAATGACATTTCAAGAACATACTGAAGATGTGCGAATAGAAGAAATTTTTCATTTATTTTAGTACAAGGTATATTAAATAATGGTTGCTCATGAATAAATTCATTTTTTGTTAATGGACAATAATGTCGAAATCTTCGATCATCATTATAAATATTTCTAAAAAATATAAAAAGAAATAATAAAAGAGTTTCTTTAATTATATATTAAATTTTTTGAAATTTAACATACGGATTTGTATTTGTGACAATATCATCTTTTTGAAATAAAATTATTTCTCGAATATCATTTTCAATAGATGATTTTTGTTTACTTTCAATTGATGATGACATAATTGCTTTAACAATTTTTTTAGCTGATTTTATATTTAAATTATGTGATACACGTAAATGTGATAATAATAAACATTGTTTTCTATGACGACAATCAAAATTTTTTATATTATGATTTACACATGTTAAATTATAAACATTATTAAAACCATATGAAAATGGACATTGACCTTTATGCCAATGAACTGAATGTGAAAATAATTCTTGTGTACTATTAAATGTTAATAGAGATTTTCTTTTACGATTTACATTTATTGTATTCATACGATCGAGTACGATTTTATTTGCTAAAAAAAATTTATAGAAATAAGATTATACAAAACAGAGAAAAGAAAAAATTTCATACCAGCAGTATTAGATAGATTATGTTTATACATAAGATGTTTTTTAAGTGAGATATGTTCTGTTTTATCAGAACAAGGAAAATTTGGCATATTAAAACTTGAAGAAAATTAAAGAGAAAAATTTTAGTTTTTTCATTTTTAATAATTTTTATTTTTACTTTTTCTTAATGCCATATATTCCATAATGTGTTAATGGACAAATACCTTCGAAACTGTGAATTATTTTTTCACTCATTAGAATATTTTGAATGAAATAAAAAATAATAATAATAAAGCGAATGATGAAGTTGAAACATAAGTAGACCAATTGAAGTAAGAAGGATTCTTACAAATTTTCGATTGGTAGAAAAAATAAAGCAATAGCATGACATTAATTCAAAATGCTGCCGGAATGAATATAATTAACATATGGGATTGCACAGTATTTATAACATATGGTGCAATAATCAGTTTTCTGTGGTATATAAAAAGGATGATGAATTTCATTTTTTTTACAAAGCATTTTTTTTTCTTTTGACAATTTTTTAGAACCATAATTCCATTTCACATATTTCTGGTAAGCATTATAAATTTTTGAATATATAATATTGTTATAATAGAAGATCTTTTTTAAACTAGTAAGGCAACTCGATTAGCATTACATGAGGTCTATTTTTTAATGTTACTTCGAACATGATACATATTTTACATTCACTTTTTTCTCATTAGATCGACTAAAATATTAAAACGTACGTATTGCGTTCAACAAAATGTATCCTAAAAATGCTTTTTAAGGATAACAAACATCGTCATGCTCTTTATAGGCCATATCGACTTCTATTGATAAACTATTATAGACGAAAATAAATACAGTATCTCTCTTATTATTCGATCAGGTTTATTTCTAATTGCTGCCATAAACTGTAATAAGCATCTACAAAGTACCTTGTGTAAACAATTTATTTTCAAGTCAAGATTTTTGAAGATCAGAGTAGTTACTATTATCATTTTTTAAAAAGAACATGGTGGGTTGAATGCTAATAATATTTCAACAAAAGGCGCTGGACAGTGCTGCAACTTTCAGCATTCGAAAGAGGGCAATGGGGGGCACAAACTTATGTAAAAATGGAAAATTTTCGATATGTTCTTCAGACTAGTCCTAGCGAAACAAAGTTGAGGAAAACAGGCTATTGGTCAAAAAAAGAATATATTTTTAGTCTTTACTAGGTAGGCAAAGCCTATAAACAGTCCAATTTCTAATGACACAAAAACCAAATCTTTATCACTTTTCATTTTCGAGATAGAGACTTTTTCTCAGGAGCTATTGAGCAGGAAAAATTCTTACTAGGAAAAAAAGATATTGATTCATAGGTTTTTGAGCATGTTGTTCATGGACGGAGGTGGTATGGATGTAGGTGAAGACAAGATTAATATCCACGTCCTACCCCTCACTCCAATATGGCTCCATGGGTTTTTTGAGCATGATAATCATCTAGGCAATGCTGGTTTTCTGTTTAGACAGCTTTTTATAACAGAAACATGATAATCAACCGCTCGAGAATCTGAAGTTTGCTCGACCTGAGGCAGAGTAACGAGAAATTGGCGTTTTTCCATGATTATTGTATAGTTTTACGTTGCATGTGAGCGTGTATGGGTATGAGGTGTAGGTGTTAATCTTGTCTTCACCTACAATAACACTCACACCCTATAAACCTAGGCCGCCGAAAAAAGACTGAAAATATATTGTTTTTTGGATCAATTGTCTGTTTTCCTCAACTTTGATCCGTTAGAGTTAGTCTGGAGAACACTTCGGAAAAATTTTTCTTTTTCCATGAGTTTTTGTCCCCCCGCTGTACTCTTTCGAACGCTGAAAACTGTAGCTGTCCAAAGCTTTCTGTTGAAAAGTGATAAGCATTCTACCCACCCTATTCTTTTGTAAAAAACAATAATAGTTTTTCAAGGATATGATCTTGAAAAAACTGAAAACCCAGTTTTTCACCTTTCTGCAACGTTTTTTGATCTAGATACATCAACTTTATGAAAGGCACTAAAGTCAGTATTTTCGCTATCTCATATGAAAACATCCTTTTTTGTGCTTTCCAGAAAATTGATGTATTTCGTTCAAAAAAAGTCTTGAAGACCTA
>CAJNOP010000012.1:276256-287819 GCA_905250075.1 Rotaria sp. Silwood1 | reverse complement strand
CATTTTCACTTTTGAAAACTCTTGTTAGAAACAGAATTCTCTATATAAATCACTATTTGGGTTCTTATGATAGTTTACGGCAGTTATTGAAAAGAATCTAATCAAATAGTTTTGGGAACAACTACATCTAGTAATACAGTAGTTTTTTATATGACCCTATAAATATCGTTATCTAGTGATCTGTATTCGCTATTAATTCTCTTCTGAGAAAAGCTAACATTGTTACAGGATAATCCTGCATCGTTTAATTATCCATCAGTATTGATAGTACGATGTCAAAGAACTCCTCCTATGTTGTTACTACACCTAGGATAGTGCTATATTAATTCCAATCTTGAAAACTGTTCCAAGACCCGTTTTGCACAGTTCACAGAAATGAAATCGGTTCAAATTAAAAAAAAATACGATTTGATTCCATTTTGAACAACTCCCTTGACCATATGAAGTTCAACTGTCGCAGGTTTAGGTTACTGTGCTCATAGTGAACTACAAAAAATAAAACAGCAGGAACATAATGATGCTTTTCGCTTGGGTAAGTTTAAAAATATTGGAATTCATTTCGTAGAGGAGATTTAAAAATGAATACGTTTTCAGAAGACATGAGTAGAATTTCAAAAGAATCTATTAAATTATTTTTTGGAATGATAAGATAGATATTTCTTTCTATCAGACAAACCAAAATCGTATAGTATTGAAAGTTCGCTTTCGAGAATACGTATACGTAGTATTTATTCAACGAGTCAATGCTTTATCTGACGAACACCTTTCAACAGATGAAGTCTAAAATTCAATGACTTCATGCCAAGTTCTAGTTTTTTGTCAAGTTTGAAACAAATACGGAATTTGGTCACTGAAACTTTCGCTTAGACATTAATCTTTTCAAACTTTGTTTCATAATTCTTCTCTATACTTGAAAAGAAGTAGATGATTATCCGACACATTCTATAAACAAATCTTAAAACGCTTTTTTTACTTCTTATAGATTTGTTTTTTTTTTCCCAATGTCGTCACATCCGTCTAAGAAAATCAAATTAGAAGACTTACCTGCATGTCCTTATGGTATTTTGTTGTCTTATTTCTCTCTTTCGTACGTACAACAGTTATCTATTTTTAGGTAGCACATGTTATCGTAAAAATCCTGCTCATTTCAAGGAATATTCACATTCTGACACTGCAGCAACTTCAAGCACTACGACAGAAGTTAAAGCGAGTATGTTGACTGGTTGAATTTTTTCTTTCGTTGCAAAATTTTCCTTTATTACTTTTTTTTTATTAAGCCAATAACAAAACATTACCAGTGTGTCCATTTGGTGCTACTTGTTATCGAAAAAATTTACTTCACTTTGCGGAATTTAGTCATCCATTTAATCTTCTTAATCCTGATGCTGATAGTAGTGATGAGGAAGAAACAACTGAATCAACTAAATCAAAAGAAATAGTTGAAGCTGGAAAAAAACGTAAAGCAGAAAGTGAAGAATATGATGATGGAGAAGAAACAGAAGAATACAATTCAGATGATGTAAGTTAATGTTAGATAGATTATTATTTAATAGAGAATATTTTTATATATTTTTATATAGGAAAGTGCTTATGATGTTAAGCTTGAGAAAACTTTTTCCAAAATGAATGATGATGAAAAACGTTTGATGATTGAAAGAGTAACTATGATTGAAAAGTTTCTTTTTCATCTATTTAATATTGTGATTAATTTTAGGCATTTGAATTAAAAGAAAAATTAAAAGAAAAACTAAAAAAATCACGTGAAGAAGCTGAAGAACGACAGAAAGAAGTCGAACAACTTCAAAGTAAAGTAAGTTATTCTTATTCTTTGTTCTATCTTTCATTAACTTCATAATTCTGTAGCTTACAGAAGGTGCTTTATTAATGGAAGGTGAAGAAGAAGTACTAAAAGGTACTACTGTTAAATATTTTGAACTTTTTCCTGAACGAAGTTATAAACAAGGTAAACTTTCTAGTAATAATGGTTATTTATCTATTTTTATTTATTTATTGAATAGGATCAGCTGCCGAAGTACATTTCCGTCTTGCTGAATCACAATTTTATCGTTTATTAAGTGGATATGCCACGTAAGTGATTGAATTCATGAAAAATTATGCACTTTATGACAGCAGTGGTGTGAGGTTCGAATAGTCTTTTCTAATGGTTGCGTAGGAACCGTTTTATATGTCTTCCCACTTGGAATACATAGATGAATACTCACATTTCCGATCATTATGAATTAAGCACAATACAGCAAACTAGAATAATATTAGAGCGACAATTTATGACCGCACATTATATACAACTAGCGGAAACCTATGCATACTGCACGGTTGTTTGTTGTCATCACGAAAGTAAGCTTTCTCCGACGGTGAAGAAATCGGCAAGGATGTAGTTAGAGCATTTACCTCCATTACTTCCACAGGAGTCATTTGTGTATGTATGTGCATGTGGATGGTCGTAGGTTTGGAGTAAGGATGAAGGTGTAATGTGAGTGTTACTTTATGATCTCCAATACAATCGCCACCTCACCTACCCACACGCTTACTCATAAGCACATCCATTGTTATTCAACAACACCTACTCATATTCTCTCACCTCCATACCATCCTTTTCTTAGCCCGATATCGCCTCGCTCACCCTCACATCACACCTGCACGCAACATTTTTACTCCATAACCTCTACCAGCTCTAACCTAACGCTCTCCCTTCACAACACCTTACACCAGTCCTCACTAATCTATTCTTTCTCCACTGGACCCTACATCATCCCATACCTAATCACTCTCATTGCATCACTTGCTACACCAATCCTCATCCACTCACTCTCGCTCCACCGTACCCTACACTACCCCTCATTCATCTATTCTCAATCACACAGCATCCTACATTAGTTCCCACCTAGCCACTCTTATCGCACAGCACTCTACATCTAATCACACGTGACCCTTGACTTTTAACCTTTGATCCGGCACAGACACTGAACATTATATATACAGATGATAATACAGTCATGACCAAACATCTTCCACCTCTTGTATCTGAACTATTATACATGCTGGTGGTCTGAAAATTTGTGAGCAAATACTGTCCTAAAAATTTTCTTAAGTATTAATCGAAGATTACTATCTCTGAGTACTCCGTACCAACAAAATGATTATTTGGATCATACTTTCATTGACGAGGGAAGATCCCTAAGTGATCCATCACTTTTAAATCGAGACAATGTGCATTATGTAGGCCCTAATGAGCTATAAATACCCTGAAAAGAGTTCGTGCTGATAGCGTACTATTGCCGAGATACTACATTTTTATGGTATTTTGTAGCACAGTGCCGTGGTCTTTCCTTCAGGAACATCACAAAAACTGAGCTTGGAATTTCTGCTTAAAACTTGTATAGTGACATCTCTTAGCGACAATAGTTTATTGTGAAAGTTTCAGATCTTATGTTTGCTTCCATTCTGAAACAAGAACCTTCAAATCTGCCAGGGGGTATGAGTGATCTACAGGCATACTCTCATCATAACTGTCTCTTCGGATAGGAACAATCAAGAAATCTGGAACTTTCACAATAAGCTATTTTAAATAAGATCTACCTCTATACAAAGTTTCAAATGGCAATTCTAAGTTCAGTTTTTATGATGTTCCTGAGGAATACCACAGCATTGTACTAAAAAATACTATAAAATGTAGTATCGGCAGCAGTAAGCTATCAGTTCGACGTCTTTTCATGGTAGTCATCGCTCATTGAGGCTTATATAATGCACATAATTCCGATTTAAAAGTGATAGATCACTTGAAAACCTTCCCACGTTCGCGAAAGATTCTTTCAGAAAACTTTAATTACGGGCAAAGCTGATGTACAAGTTTCAATTCGATTTAATGAACTATTATTGAGTTATGGTTCTTAAAGGCTAGCAAGTAGTATCTCCCGACCAGAATAAGGAAGAATGGACCGATTCACAAAGTTCTTTTCTCGAGTTATGAAGTTAAAATGATCCATAGATGCGATTCATTACCATCCACTATAATCTTTATTTCATTTAAATACTCGACATAAATTCGCGTGTCAGACCAACATTCTTAATGATGTATGTGTACACAAATTTTCCGACCTATAGCATGTATAGTAGTCAAGATATGGACCGGGCAGGACTTCTGTCTATTACTACATATGACATCATTGGTTGCGGTTTCTTGTCGTTTGTGTTGACTGCAATTACTATCCTGGACTAATTGCGCCATAATTTCATGGTAAAAAAATGATCCTTACTTGAGTCTGTACTGTTGATTTCTGGTCTTATTAGCAGTTATACTGTTTATAGCACTTGCTAATTAAGAAGAAAGAATGGACACGAAACAGGAAAAGTCATAGAAGATTATTTTGTATAGAGTTCTATTGTAAGTATTAAACCATATATAAATTTATCTTTCCGATAAGAGTCCTTTTAGAATATAGTGAGTTTGATAAAGTCAAATAGAAATTTCCTGATGTTATGCTAAATTATGAACAAAGGATATCTCACAATAACTGAGAATACATTGTCAGAGGTATTTTTTATACTTTTTCTTGACGCAAAAGGCTGAAATTTTTATTACATAGATATCTAACCGTGATCTTTAATTTTGCAAAGTTTTAGCTCTTTCGATAAAGTTAATGCTAAAATCATGGCTCACGATGTGGGCAGAGATAAAGTAGTCTAGCTCTTCTCACTTTTTCAAAGTATCTGCGACATTTTCTGATGCGCATAGCTTTTCAGCAAATCCGTCAGACTGTACACACTACGTACCAGCTTTATGCATAATGTGAACTATTTGTTGAATCGGGCATACAGTGCAGACAAGCTATTTCTTTTGATACTTATCATGAATTGTCCGTAGAACTTGGCAGACAATGCATAGAAGGGGTTCTCTATGGAATCTGACATACAGTATATAGATAGATTGTTCGTAGAATTTGACAGACAGTGCAGAGTATCTATTCATTTTTGTGCATAATATAAACCATTTGCCGACGTTGACGGGCAGTCTAGGGTATATATTTGTTTTGGTGCATAGTATATACTGTCTGTGAAATTTGGCAAGCGTAATGCCCATTGAATATTCTCAAAAGCGCAGTGAGATTGGTGACATCAAAGCACTTTGTCGTTATCTTCATTTAAAACAGGAAACAGAAGAAATTTGAATGAATGCTGTAATGACTGTATGATTGTAATAATATTAACTTAAAAAAAAACAGAACAACATACGATAGTAGTTGACTGACTTTGTATACATATGAGTCAACTTGTTAATATATAGGAATGCAACAGTGACAATGATTCATGAGTGTACCATTCACTGGTCCAAAGATATACAGTACACTGTAAGCACTGGTCATGACGTACTACAATTAAAGTTACTTGAGTTGCATTGATTCTAATCAAAACTCACTCTGATCATTTCATAATCGAGAAGTGCACATTGTGTCGGTACACATCTAGCTACTGAGATGTATGATCGTATTTTTGAAACGTCATAAGCTGTTTTCATAGGGTGGTCACTTGATCATTACGGCACTGAGTGTACGCGTATGACAGTCAGCATGAGTATTTTCATACAACTGATATCTGCTGGCGTAAAGGTATCTGAATATGAAAGATGTTGATGCAGAGAACTTGGGAATACGGTTTCAACTAGTACCATTAAGGTCAATAATGTTAGTTAGGACACTAGGAACCTACGTTAATAGGCGATTTCTACGATTATTCGGACACGTTAAGGCTTATGATATCCACTAATGTCCATCTACCGGTCATCACCGTAAGTTTCTATAGCCCCAGTGGCCCTATAGCTGGCCTCATCATCACACTCGGACGCAAGAAAAGATTTGATCTGCCGTAGCATCGTATACCCAGTTATATAGTTTCGAGCATCATCATGAAGACTAATAATGCTGGTTAGGACACCAGGAACCTACGGTGATGGACATTTTCTACCATTATTCGGGCGACTTAGGGCTCGATGCTTCCGATAATGCCAATACGCCGATTTTCATCTTAGGTTTCTATACTCTCACCGGCTTGGTCCTGCTTGATATTCAAAATCTTTGATGAACGTTTGTAAAAATCACTTTATTTATACAACAAGTCATTCCTAATTGAAAAATTAAGTATGCAGGTTTTCGGAATGTATCACGTAAGATTAACACAGGAATTCATTAAAAATTGATCAGGGCACCGTTCACTGGTACACCATCACAGCCCTATTGACATTGCATCTAATTGATATATATATATATATATATATATTCACGTTTTGTTCTTGTACAGCCACATATGGCTACTACAATAGAATCTACGAATATAATTTGTTCAGATTATGGTAAATCAGTGGCAAAAAATTGAAAAGAGGGGATGCGCAGGATTACCCTACCTTATCTACCACGATAAAATAAGGTAAGGGTTAGAAGATTTTTCTCAGTTCCTCTATAGAGTATGAAAAATGCCTATTCTTGATACCCCTATTGGATACGTCTTGTAGTATTTATCACTAGTAGATTTTTCGAACTAGAATAGTATTAAGGTAGAGTGAGATGGTAATGTTGCAACATAAATATTCATACGCAGATGGGAAAGGATTCATTTTAACATGTAACAATGAGCAGCTTTTATTTTGGAAAAAAAGGAGAAAAAGTATTTTATTTTTGTAAAGAAGTTTGTAAGCATCATCAGCTTCAGTTTTGTTTTTTTCTTAATTTAAAAGCTTGAAAAGCGCAGGCTTCAACGTGTAACAATGCAGTCTTTTTATCGACTTTGTCTAGGCGGATGGATTCTCTACAGAGTAGGGTCAGAACAGAGAAGTGTAGAGGTTTAGCAAGGTAAGATAGGATAAGGGTACAGAGTACGAAAAAAGCTTACTCTGCACATTTTCATTGAAAGGATCATGCTCGTCAAAACCGTACAATGGTTGAAGAAGCTATTCAAACTAAGTATGAACGATTACAACCATCAGCATTTTGCATGCCGGATTATAAATCTATGGTAGAATTCAAGTACAATAAAAATTGCAGAAAAGCTTAAGTCGAAACTAGTCTTACGAAAATTTGTGAATGATGTGTGACAAATAAATAGCCCCCTTACACACTCTAAAAAACAATCGAGAGTCTTTACTAAAATGCTTGAACAAAAGTAAAATAAATGAATTGTTGTACTACATTTTTGAGATATGTTTATTAGATAGTCAATCGTGACACGGGAGCTAAGGATTGTTTTAACTATATAGGAACGCATTTATATTTAAAATGTTGTGGATTTAATGAGAAATTTCGTCTTAAGTGTCCATCAGGTCGGAAAACAGAAAAGATCATAAATGCTCTGCCTTGAAGTTAAATTGTCTTAAAACAACATAGAGTATTAGTCACACAGTTCGTAACACAAATATTTAATAAACGAATAGAATCACTAGATAGATATTTGTTGAATTTTCTGACATATAAAAAACTGAAAATGTGTTGGATGTACTGAATGAAAAAAGTCCGCATAATTGTTTGATAAATTATTACAATCAGAAAAAGAATATGCACAAGAATGGAGGGAAGCGAAATCAAAATTTAGAATCCAGTCTGAAATTCCTGTTCCTCGCAGAAAATCTGAAAGAAAGATGTGGAAATGTAATAGATGAAATACATCATCAATTATATTTGTTCACAGAAAGCAATGAAGAACATGTTCATCCACACTTTATTATGATTTAACCATTATGAAAGAAATTGTTTTGTAAAATTTCTTTCTATTAAATTTTATGAAAATATCACTGGTCAAGAAATACGCAAGTCACAAAAAAAAAGCATTTACGAAAATCATGTATTTTTATCTTATGTATGCATTTCAATACTAGTTTTACCAAGAGAGCTGAAACTGTGGAACAGTAAAGATCATAGTTAGATAAATATCTAATAAAAATTTCCGCCTTCTACGTTACGCAAAAAAACCCCGAAAAATGTCGTTGACAACTTATCCTCAGTTATTATGGAATACTCTTTATGAGATACTTTAATGACACGTGATGGAATCATGGCGATAAGATCTAATAGATTAATATAGCTCTTCACTACTATCTCACAGCCACTTGCATACATTATAATTCTGTTAGAATATTTATAGAGGATTTGTTTTTTTCTATTCTAGAGCACAAGTAGTTAAAGTTGAATATGTATGTAATCCTATCTTAATCAACAATTTCAAGTATGTATTCAATAAATCTTTTGTTAAATAATAATTTTTATTAATGACTTGTGTTTTTTTTAGTAAAGCACGTGAAGAATTAAAAAAAACACGTGGTGTAGAATATTCTTATCCTGTTTTGGCATTTCATGGCACAGCAATTGCCAATATTCAACCAATATGTGAAACAGGTTTTAAAGTACCTGGTTAGTAAAATTTATAACAAGAAAATAATTTCTTTAGCTTTATTTTATTTTTACAAGGTCAAAAAGGATTTAAACATGCTACTGATACTGGATATTATGGACGAGGAACTTATTTTAGTGTAAGAGTTTTTAATAAATAATTTTTTAAGTTTGAATAAAAATCGTTTTTGCTCTAGGAATATCCTGGTTATTCAATGGGATATATAAAAGGATCGACGAAATTATTATTATGTCAAGTATTACAAGGAAAAGTATGAATAACAAAAATCGAAGAAAAATATCTATAGTCTGTTTTCCTCTTAAGGTATATCAATGTACTCAATTGATTACTGGTGGTGGTCTTCAAGTTGTAAGAAAAATTGATTATTGATGTATATTTACTCTTTTTATTGAAATCTTAGGGTTACGATTCACATTGTTCACCTTGTAAAAAGGAACTAGTTATATTTCGTAGTGATTATATTCTTCCTCAATATATCGTTCATTATAAACTAAATGCAGGAGAGTTCAAATATACAGTATGTATATACTTATATACATATATTATATGCTGAAACTGTTTTATAAATTTTCATTTAGCCACATGGTATTACTAAAGAATTAATTAAAAAGAAATTAGATAAAATTGGAAAACTATACAAAAAAGCCGTCACGAAGAAAGATCAATCGTAAGGATATTTTATTTGTCCATTATATTTTTAGTGTTGCTTTTTTGTATTAGGATATTTGCTGGTTACAAATTTGTATTTATTGGTCAGATGGCTGATACAACTTTAGCAATCGATACATTAGTTCAACGATTCGGTGGTCATGTCTGCAGTAGGATAATGTTTTTTCTAGAAAGAAAAAAAATTATTTTTCTGGTCTATCTATTATAGAGAATGAGTTAGGCTCTAATAGCAAAAAAGGATCAAAAAAAGCGGCTTATGCCTATTATGGATTTAGTAATTACGACGCACCTAATGTAATTATATGTTCCGTAGCTGAAATGGAAGCAGCGACTCCATCGGTAGAATTACAAACGTATAAAAATATGGGCGTAAGCTATTATATCAGTTACTTTATTGTACTTATTATTATTTTTGTTTTTAGTTTCAAACATTTTATCGTGAAGATTATCTATATGATTCAATTATTGAAGGTGCAGCAAAATCTTTGGATGAATATGCACATGATTGAATGATTATTCAACAATTCATCTATTTATTTTTATCGATGATAGTATAACCTCTGTCCATAACACTGTGATCTTATTATTTGTATACTTTATTTTTAATATTATTTTTTGGAAAAGATAATATTTTGATGAATGATTCAAAATGATATATTACCAAGAATTTTCGAAATTTTCATTTAATTTTCATACATACAAAATGCTCGATAAATCCTTGATTCATATAAACTATCGATTAGAAAAATGAGACATGATCATGATCTGAAAAGGTGATCATCATTTCTCTAAATTATTTTATAAATACTCAGTTAATAAGGTCATGATGAGTTTATCGATTGAGTTGATGTCAATTCAAAAACATGTTTGACTAATTTAGAGAATGTTCATCATGATAGTGAGCACGTGACTGTGCAATGCATCTAACTTTTAGACAATATCTTGAAAAGAACAAAAAATAATATCATTATTTCTTCATAATGACATGCCTTAGCGTACCTATGAGAGCGATGATCTCACGCGTTAATCACAGGAAGCTATTTACGTATAAAATATGATTGTGGAATTACGTTTCATAGCGTCATCAACTCGCATACCACGGCGAAAAAGTGGTTTAAACAAGTCATTGACAGAAGGGTTGTGCATGGATCCGAAGATTAGGAGGAATGTAATAGAAATTTTTACAGAGATAGTACAAAACTCAACAATCTCTGACAATATTAAGCTGAACATTAACGTAGAATTTTCAATTTTTAGTTCGAATGTACAGCTTACCCTCCCCCTATCTTTGTGAGGTCTGCCCGTCTGAAACTGGCACAGGTCCTTACTTTGGAGCCTTTTATAGGTAATTCAGCCCGTCTATCTGCCAGATATTTTCTAAGTTTGTAATAAAAAAAAATTTTTTTTGAGCACGCAACATAGTTTGTCAACTATGCAGTAGAGCATCTTTATCATCAGAAAACGAAAAACTGTAGGTTTTATCATTTTGGTCAGATGCAATTATGGTTAAAAATAGATAAGGACTACAACATTCGTTATAAATTTATTTATAACGATAATCTATCGACTTCGCTAAGTTACTGTTCGCACTTTCTCTGTGATTCCTATTTATTGTTCCGTATGAACTGTTGATCAATGTATATTATTCTCTTATTTTTTGCATTATGAAAAACAATTCAATTACAATTTCTGTTTCATAAGTTCAATGTTTCTTTTCGATTGTACAATATGCGGATGCGTTGATGAGAAAACTCTGTCCTCGATATCAAGTGATTTTTCGTAACACGAAAGCGCTTTCGAATACTTGCCCAGTTTCTTATATACCGAACCGATGTTGTTGTAGCAAGTACCCAACAAAGGATTGGTCGAAGTGAGAGTTTTTTCAAAAATGTCGAGTGCTTTTTGGTAAAATGAAAATGCTTTCAAGTATTCGCCCATGTTATAATACGCCGTACCGATGTTGTTGTATGAAGTAGCCACGGAGGAGTGGTTCGGGGAAAGAGTTTTTTCAAAGATATCGAGTGCTTTTTTGTGCGATGAGACTGCTTCCGAGTGTTCACTCAAGCTGTCATACACTAACCCAATGTTGTTGTAGCAAATAGCCATGGAGCGATGATTCAAAGGGACAGTTTTTTCCATAATATTGAGTGACATTCTGTAAAATTCAAGTGCTTTTTTGTATTCTCCTTGATCATCTTTGAGCAGTCCAAGATTATTATAGCAAGCGCCTCTATCGGTATCATTAGGTGTTTGCTCGAGTAACATGGTGTACACTTGTTCAGCTTTGTCATTCTCACCTTGTCTATGCAATAATGACCCCATTCGCACCCATCCTGTTCCCCTGATCTGTTTTCGCATTCGCTTGGTAAAAGCACTGAGATGTTGGTCCTCCTTGTCACTAGGAAGCGTGAGTTTGACTTGCCACAACTTCAGTCCACTATGCTCAATTTCTTTGATTTCTTGGACACAGAAAATTGTGTGC
>CAJNOP010000012.1:248937-276246 GCA_905250075.1 Rotaria sp. Silwood1 | reverse complement strand
TAAATCAAACGTCTTAAAAACGAGAAATAATAATGAATATTTATATTTCTGAATCTGCTTTAATTTCTTAAATGTGATCATATTTTTTGTTTCCTATCAAAAACTTATTTATCAAAGACAAAATGCTGTTTTCAAGAAAATGAAATTTTATTTTATAAATTCATTTTTTCTTTTATAAAATAGAAATGTTCATTTAAATTCTATGACCATACATATTAATTGAATATTTCATTCTGTAAATTTAACACCTGCTGATATCTATCCATCAAAATCTTAAACATTGTAAATTAGTTTGTTTTTTGCAGGCACTAGGGCAGAAATATTAAAATGCAACATTTTAATGTTTATCCAAAATGTCTTCTGCAATAATTCTTTGCTAGACAAAAGCCTATTGTTGCCACAAAGTCATTCATACATTTAAGATTATAAATATAAATCTTTAGTTAGTAGTTATTGTGATCATAATTCTAAAATTACTGAAATTATGCTTTTGATAGACTGAAGATCTTAACGTGTAAGAATTGAAAACTTCTAATTGCAACACATATCAAACATGTTATAATACCATGGACATCAGAATAATCGATCTTGGTTATCAAGAAAACAAATGTTTGATAATACATTCTTTTAGCACATTATCCCTGTTCTCTCTTTAGTCATTGGAGTGATGAGTTGTAGAACGATTATAGAAAATACGAAATGCATGGAATTAAATAAAAAGTTTTATATTAGCTAAGTGAACAAAGAATGGTAAAACACAGAATAGCCACTATGGATTTTCCAGAAAACCTAACCATTAGTTTTTCAGCGACTTCAACTCGAGCATAAAGTTGGTGATATCATACATAATGGTAAAGTAAATCATTCTCTACAAAATCAGACATCTCAGGGTTCTTTACGATGTTTTTGTCTTTGAACTACATCAGATTTGCGGAAGGTCTCATATAGAATTTTTATCAAGTCATTCTTCCTCCGATGATTACTAGAGTGCTCTTGATCGAGCTGTCCATACTATTGATACGTATATATATTAGAAACTTCAATATTTTATTCCTGTGATTATTTGATCAGTGACACTTTTCGAGTCACTATAGGAAATAAAAAGTTAAATTCAAACCAAAGATGAGACCTAAAATGGTTTTTTTTTTGTTTTTGATTTTTAGAAAATTTCAATATAATAAACAGACGGTTCGATTTGTATTGTTTTTGAAATAAATCAAAACAAAGACAAACGTTCATCTAATTCATTTTTTTTCTTCCAATAATTTTCCGTAGAACCATTTGTCCAACTAGCACTTTTTTGTAATAATAAATCTGTTTTAATATCTGATGATGATTGTATTTTATGATAAAATATTTTTCGACATTGAATTTGTTTTGTTGTTTTAGACACTTCTAAATGTATACCATAAACAAGTGAATTAATTGATGTTTGAATTTGTTCTAATTTTATTTTAATATCATTTGCTTCAATATTATTAATCATTTGTTTTGTATCATAAAGTCTAAAACTAATTTTTTTTAATTGATTCAATTGTTTTTGTTTAAATTTATTTAACTGTTCTATAAGTTCTTCACGTATTGAACGAAGATGAAGAATTGTATCTATTGAATAAGTATGATTTAATGATAATTGTTCGAATACTTGATGATAACATTGTTCAATACTCATTGAATGTAGTTTATGATACAATGGTTGAAGAATTTCATAGAATGATAAATGACGTTCAATAGAAGTATTATGATGTAATATAATATGATTTAAACAGAGCGATTGTTGACAATCATAACATAAGGCACATGATAAATTTATGCAGTTAACTTCATTACATGTCATGTCTTATGTAAGAATATAATAAATGATTCTTATAGTGATTCTTATCCTTTGTTTTTCTTTTTCTTTTCTTTTATATAGTGTCCAGACATACATAGCACACTGTTCTACGATCACGAGGAAAACGAGAGAAAGATAAAGTACCAGTTAAACTAGTATGAAAAAATTTCGAAAGGCTATTTTGCTTGTATATGATGTCAAATTAAAATTTTGAATTGCATAAAACTGATGAGAAAGTGATAGTTCGCTCAAAAAAAACAGACACACACTATCAACAGATATATGTATATGTTAATGAATTCAGACACATTCATATTGAATAATCTACTATATTGCTGATCTAATAGTCACACTGATAGATACAGTTGTATCGTAGGCGTTCTATTACTCATTGTGTCTTTTTATACCTTTTACCTCTACTTCTTTATAATAAAATGAAATTGATTAACACACCACACGTATTAACAAACAAAAAATGACTATATCAAGTCTGGTTTACTGTACGGAAAATAACGATAGTCATTACTAACCATTAATCAATTTTTATTATCATGTGATATCAAAGGGCAACTGTAAAGAAAATGTTATTTTCAGTTAATGAATCAGGTTAGATCATTTCGATGCCATTCTATAATGACGATATATGAGATACAATATTGATAAAAACTCTTCTTAAATTGATAATTAAATGGAGAAAACAACTTTCAACAATCTGAAACTGTCAAAAAAAAACTACGATACCGTGTGCTGTTCGTACTTCATAGTATCACATATTTGTCTTTACGTATATTGAATGTTTCCGATATGCCACAATAATCCCAAAATATAATGATAAAAATTTTCACATTCAGTATTGGACAAACTCTTATTGATACTCAATAGTTTATTTTAAGCACCTGACTTTTCAGTATTATACACATACCTTAAGAAGTTACAACAAAAGCTTTTCAGATTTCAAGTTTGATAGTAATGGAAAACCTAAAAGAATACTTGTACATGGATATTAGAGTCTTTCATGATAAACTGTTCTCGAGTTCCAAATGTTTAGTTTCATTTTCAAAATATTTCGATTCTGAATGTTTCACCAGACATTACAAATGAGATTTTTCAAGATTCAAAACTGTCTCATAAGACACCAACTGAAAGATATCTGGCGATATCGTCAACCATTCATTTCATCAATACATTTTCAATTTCATTTTTCTATATATTCTATTGTAAAAAAAAAAAAAAATTTGAATTATTTTCATTGTTTTTTTCCGTAAATTAAATTTCATTTATACCAAAAGAAAAGAAAAAAAACATAAGTCATAGAATCCAATAAGACGATAATGATACTCTTACGCACACATATTTCATTCCATATAATCAACAAACACACTATCTGAATAAAGACACACACATACATGAAATAATAATTTAGGCACTTGTATGTTCTCCAGCAAACTGTAAACTGGCTCATCTATTGCACAGCGCCTTATATATATATGTATATAGAAGAAGGATTAACTAGCAAATGACGTATAATAACAAATCTGACCTTGAACACATACACACACACGCATAGATTATTGAAACGAAGAATTATTTTTTTCACAAAACACTGTTATACGTAGAAAAAAAAAAGTTGAACAAGAAATTGACTTTAAAAAAAAAAGAGCAGAAATTTTGTTTGAATTTTCATAATACCGGCCGGCTATATGCATGATAAATCTATCTTTGTTTTTTTTACACATATAATATAAACAAAAGAAAAACATGGAAGAATAAATATGATTAAGTATTTTCATGACCCATTAATATATGTAAATCGCATGGTGATGTTGAGAATGATGCCGTAGTTAATTGACTAATTGATTGTGTGAGATTATTATCTATATCCGACGACTTTGAAGATAATGATGGACGACTTTGTAAAACAATTAATCTTTAGAAGAAAACATAAAGGAAAAGAACTGAATTTGTTTAAATATTATAAAATTTAGATTATTTACCGATCACTGCCGATAACTCGAAATGATCGAGTATGATCATAAACTTCTTGTGTTACTTCATTATCTTTGAGACTTCTACCTTGCATTCCATGTTCATGAAATGCAAGTACACTATCTTGTAAACAAACTTAAAAACAAGAGAAAAACAATTTAAAAAAAAATAAATATTTCAATAGTTTTTACCTAAAGATCGAACTTCACAATCAAAATGAAGTTCAGATAATGTTCGTCTACTTGTACGTGGTTTACCTTGAGAATTAACAATTGTTATATAATCTAAATTAAGTAGAAGTTAGAATTTTATTTTCAAATTTTTTAATTTTTTTAACTTACTTCCATGACAAATAAGTACTGTATCTGCGTCTTTTTCATGTTGAAGTACATAAGAAACATCCGACAGAAGAGCAACTAAAGAAATGATCAACTTATTAAGATAAAAGTTAATGCTGTGGCACTCTTCAGTAAAACCGGAATTTCGAATTTCGATTTGAAACTTTGTATAGACTTAGGTATTAATGAGAATAACTTGGTGTGACAGTTTCACATTTTTGAAATTGTGTCAATTTTGAAATACAAACAATCTAATTTGTTGTTGTACGTAAGTGACGTAAACAACATGCTTTTATTATAGCCGGATTTTAGGATAGAAGTAATCAAAAGATCTCAAAATTATACAATATGCTATTCTCATTAAGCCATATCTCTGTACAAAGTTTCAAATCGAAACTCAAAACTCAGATTCCTTAAAAGAGCCACGCCATTGTTCTAAAAAAGTACAGTATCTCAACAATCATAAGCTATTCACTCGAAGCTTTTTCACAGTATTCATAACTCATTTAAACCGACATAATGCGTATAACCTCGACTCAATATCGAGTTGACACTTAGAAATGTTTCCTCATTAACTGGTTTTCTAGAAGTACTTTTTTATGTAATCTTTATTGAAAGAAGTGTATCGCAAGCAAATTGCATTACAAAAGAATATAGGTTTTATTTGAAGAATTTTAAGAGACAAATATGTCTTCCTAGCTCTATCCTCTAAAATGAGTAATGCTTTCCTTTAGTAAACTTTGCGCATATAGAAAACTCAACTAGGCTAGCTTCCATTAACAATTCACAAGTTTTGAACAAAATGTCTTTGAGATATGAAGCTTTCTCTTGAAAGTCTCATATCCCGAAAAGACTTTGTTAATAACGTTTGAATCTTTTTATAGAAGTTAGTTTAGTTAAGTTCTTTATATGCGGAAAGTTTTAGATTAAAATTCAGAAAGACAAGTTTTCTGAAAACCTACGATCTTTAGAAAAAAAAATTCAATAGCTCAAATCTTTTTAGGATTGTATGAAAATACTATTTAGTATCTACAGGCCAAAAAAAAACCATTGAAACCAAAAGAAGACATTTCCTCATTAGAAATTATTTGTACTGTATGGCAACTACAAATGAAATGTTTAGTTCTCATGAATCATCTAAGAACAGACGCTTGAACTTGTTGAATAATCAGCATTTCCTGTTAACTATGACCACACAAGTTTAAATAAAAAATGCTATTTTATTCTTCTAAATAACTTCAATTTGTTTTCAGCTGAATCATCATCTCACATACCATCATGATAGTTTTCCATTTTTTCCGTTTCAAAATTAATTGAAGCAAATTTGTATGAATTAGCAGTAGATTTACTAAACATAAATAAAATAGTAAAGTTTAGATAACATAAAATTTTTTTTTTACCTTTTACTAACACCAATACATACAATAGCATATTGATTTTCTGGTGAAAAAATCATTTCAAATATCGGTGGTTCAGCAGGTATCGAAATAGAAACCGTCTAGAGAACAGAATACATTAAATGAACAAAAAAAAATAATTTTTTTTTTGTGTACTTTTAAATGCATAAATTTTCGTAATGGATCATAATATTGCATAAGAAAAACTTCATTAGTTAACATTCCAGCAAGATAAATAAAACCATTAAATTGATTTCTTCCAACACAACATCGAATACATCCACGTGTATTATTTATTTTAGCTGATGTAACTAATTTTCTTTAAAATAACAGAAAAAAACAGAAGCAACAAGAAATATTTATTTGAAAACAAAACACATTTGTCTTTACTTCGGCATTAGTTTTTCAAATTTTTGTGGAATTTTATTTAATTGAAGTGATAATCTTGCTGTACTTTTATTATGAAACAACAAATGAAGATCATGTCGATATAATGTATTAGATTTTCCTAAAAATTAAAATTAAAAAAACAGAAGATTCTTGAAAAATAATTATTACCTGAAATTGACCAGAGAATATTATCTTTAACAAATAACCAAGTTGTTCGTCTTGGATATAACTAAAAAGAATAGTTAATAAAAAGAATTTGTTGTCAATAATTAAATTACCAATTCTAATGTAGCATCATGCAATTCATTAAGATTTAAAGAATAAACACCTTCTTCAGCAGCAATTAATACCAATTGATCTAATAAAGGAAAATAAATCTGACGTTAAGAAAAATTAAATTTTATCTTTCTAATTAATTATCCTTATTGATGACAGTCAAAATTTTGAAATTGATCTTAGTGTTGACCGATAGAGAAAAAGTACTTCGTAACTTCCATACAAAAGCTCTTTACAAAAATTTGATACTTACTGTTTGATGTATTCAGCTAAATACTAATTTTACATTCTTAGGTTGTTTTGTTTAAATTTCTCAATCACAGAAAAACTTTTTGTTTTTCAATAAAAACCAAACACTTATTCTTTTATTTAATTAGCAAGAAAATGTTTTCACTTTTTTTTCTTTTTTGGAAAAGCTCATTAATTTTACCTCTAGTTTCATTATTAATCCAACAATAACTAGCATGAATTTCTAATGGGCATTGATTAAATATTTTCATAAAACCAGCACCCATATGAACTCTAGGTACACTTGGAATTCCATTTGATAATGTTGATATTATTGTTTTATCTTGTTTTGATTTCAATGTATTATCATCATGTTTTGATTTTAATGTATTATTATTTGTATCTGTATTTTCATAAATTGTTTGTTGATCTTTTTTCTTTGTTTTATTTGATTTTGTTGGTACTGATATAGGTAATGGTGATCGTTTTATTGTATTATTATCATTTAATTCATCTTCATTTTCTTCAACATCAGCATCACGCATAACATCAACTATATGTTTTATTTCATTTAATGCTAAATCATCAAATGCACTTAATGGTAATTTAGACATTAGACGCTAGAAATTAGAAAAACAAAAATTTGTTTTTGTTTTTTTTTCAGTTTTTCATTTACTTGAATATCTTCATCAGCTAAACCTAAAGATTTTAATCTTTGAATATGTTCAGTATTTCCATTATCTTTAGTTTTTGTTGCTGGTGGAACATGTCCACTAAAATAGAAAAACAAAATCAACATTTTTTTCTATTGTTCAAATTAAATAATAAATGTTAGATTTATGAAACTATTCATGCTAAGCGTTGAATGTTTTTTTTCTTTAATCAACTAGAATTTTTTTTTGTCTATTATACCGTCGAGATAATTCGTCGAGAAATGAATCCAAAAGTCCACTAGAGAAATAGATTTGCAAACAAATCCATTGTCTATGATTTATTACTTACGTTTCATCGATATTTATTGCCGAACGCTAAAAGAAAAATATACGATTTATGAAGATTCGTTTGAATTTAAATATGTAAATTACAGTATCATTTGTTGAACTAGTTCCATTTATTTCTGATTGAATAGGATCATTGAGAATTGAACTACGTATTAATGGTGGTTGATTTATATTTGTTAGTATTGAACGAGCATCTAAATTTTTTTTAAAATAATAAAGTTATGATTATTAAAAAAAAAAGAGAAGGTTAAAACGAAAACATTTAGATTACATTTGTTCATAAATCTTTCTATTATCAACTAAATCATTTTTCCTATGCATTCTATTTTCTCCTTTCTATAAAAACAAAAATCTTAATCTTACTCGATGAAGATAAAACCGATTGTTCTTTATTTGATGTAATCTTTCTTGGTGCCTGAGAATTATTCTTAAATAAAATTAAAATAAAAACCGAAATCAATTGATGATATCTTAAAATCAAATAAACTAACTCTATCATCATCATCATCATCTCGATCTTCTGATATTTGATTACTTGTTGCACCATTATGGACTCTATCAAGTAAATCTCGTGCAATAGTTGAAGTTAAACTTCCTTGTAGAAATGGATGCTAAACATAACAAAAAAAAAGAAAAAGAAACAATTATTAATTTGAAAAAGAAACCAGAAGATCTCAAAGTTTTTTCATATTATTACTTCAAGTAATTTTTCAGCTGATGGTCGTTTTTTAGGATTTTTTGTTAATGCATATTTAACAAAATTTTGAAATGTTATTGTCCATTTCATTTTATCTTTTAATGTTGGTGGTTTAAAACCTGATTTTGACATTAAAAATAGTGCACGCATGGGATGCAAATCAAACATTGGTGGTTGTAATTCAGCAAATTCAATTGCTGTTATACCAACAGCCCATATATCACATAAATGATTATAACCACCTTTACGTTCGACAGCAGCTACTTCAGGTGCCATCCTAAATAGATCAATACGGTCTAATCATCTTTGTATTGACTTTCTTTTTTCACTTACCAATAAGGTGTACCAATAAATGATTTTCGTTTACATATTGTGGCTGTTATACTTGCGGCTACACCAAAATCAGCTGAAGAGGAAAAAAGACAAAGATTAAATTTAGAGATTAAGATACAAATAATCTTTTACCTAATTTAACATTTCCATCTTCTGTTAATAAGATATTCGCACCCTATTTAAAGAAAATGAAATTATTGTGTGTGTGTGTGTGTTTTTGTTTTAAGAAAAAGTTTACCTTAACATCTCGATGCATTTTTCCATTTTTATGAAGATAATCTAAGCCTTTTAATGTTTCTTTAAGTATATAAGCGATTTGTAATTCACCAAGTGGTCCATAAACTAATAGAATAGAAATTTTTCTTTTTCAACAAAAACAAAAACGACTGCAAAGATTATTTAACTAACCATGATAAATATCTTGCATAGAACCACCAGCACAAAGTTCCATAGCAATCCATAATTTATCTCGTCTAAATATTTAATATACGAATGCTGGTGTTTTTTTTTCTAGTTTATTTTTCTTTTACTTTAAATAACTTCCAAAATATGCGATTATATTTGGATGACTACATTGTAACATCATAAGAATTTCTTGTTGTATTATATTAAAATCATCACCAGCTTCGAGTTTAATGACTTTAAGAGCTCGCATTGATGCTGTTGGAATATGTCTTGCCTTGAAGTAAAATAAAATAGAGAAGTTTTTATTTAAATTTCTTAACATACTTTATAAACATCTCCATATGTTCCTGAACCAATACGTTGTATAAGTTCATATTCATCATGTGGACTTGATGTTGAAACAAAATCAAATGATAAATAACGATTACTGCTTATACTAGCAGCTGAATTTAAATCACTAACTACTGCTGACATTGTTTTATGAACATAATACTACAGAATATTTTTATATAAGATTCAATCATGGCATATTTATTTAACTTATTGATCTATTTTGAAACAGATTGAACCAAGTGATATGATCATCATCTAGTTTTATGATGAGTCATTTCAAAGTTCCATGACATAGGATATTAAAGCCTTTATGAAGTTTTGTCGCTTTGCTTTTAGAAATATTGATGATTATTTAAGAAAGAATTACAAATAGTATATTGAATTTATTTCAAAGATTTGAAATTAATTGTGATATTGTTAAATGTTGAATTGTTTGATTTATTGATGACTAACGACATCTGTTTGTCAGAAATTGATGATTTCGAGTTAAGTATAATCAATATAATAGAGATCATGTCTTACTTGATTTTTTTATTATTTCATTGATTAATGAAATTATATGTCAATAGAAGCCACAAGAAATTTTCTTATCTAAATCAAAAAAAAAAACAACGATGTTGATAAACATCGAAAATTATATTTTGTGAATAACATTGACAATTGTCAAAATCTTTATTTCTACACCTGGCAATACAGACATTGCATGTGTCCATGATCATTCCTTATCGATTAATCTAGGCTTATATGATAATCTCATATGTACATGATTGCATATAAGAAAACATCAAGTAAACGATTACAGATATGTAGAATTGTTTTACTAGATCATATTAATTAAGTCTGCTTAACTTGAACTTCAATTCTTACTGCTTTCGAATTCACATAAATTTACCCTTTGATCTAATATAGCTGATTTTATTTGCCAACAAACGAAAGAGGGAAAATGTTATATTTAATTCGTGTATTATGACAGATGTTTCTTTTGCATCACTGTAACACTCTTGAATCTTCTCTATCATCATCTATTGATTATGCCAAACATGATTTTCTATCGTTTTTTTTTGTTTCGTTTCTAACGACATATAAAAATCAAGTTGATCATTTTGAATGACACGTGTTCACTTGGCGACTTGCGCGAAAAAAAACCGCAGAAGACACATAACGAATTGACAGTCAGTCATTTGTTATCCTTTTTTTTCCACTCTCATCATAGATTGTGTATTGATTTCATTAGAGAATAAGCATCAACACCTAATCACAGTAAGTAGATTTTTTTCCTTCTCTAGTTTTGTTTGCTTTTGTTAAGGAGATTTATCTCAACATTTTTCTTTTTTGTTTTGTTTTGTTTTGTATTTTATTTGTGATGAGAAAAAAAAAAGAGAGAAAGTATATAATTATATCTTGTATGATAATCAACTTGAATTTTTTTCGTTCAAGACGTCGTCGAAACGTTTAGCTTCAAAAGCATTTAACAACGAAGATATGAAGAGAACTTCATCATCAATGAAAAAACAACGATGTAAGTTTAACTAACAAATATATTTTCCCCGTTTTGTTGTTTTCCCCGCCTAATATGTGTATTAGTTAATCGGTTGTTAACTTTCCTTCGCGCCTTGTTGAATTGTATCTATTTCTCCTCTTTCAATTCGCCTAATCAAATAAAGATATTCTGACAGGTATAAAAATTATTTTGATATAATTATTTATTTGATTTCTATAGATCACACTCGAATATCTGAACATTCAACACAAAAATCAAATAAACAGGTATGTGTGCGTGTGTGTGTCAAAATACCTTCATATTCAGTGAATATTGATATGTACACAATGTGATTAAAATAGCTGTCATTGATGAAATCTTGCCTTTTTCTAGATTACTTTTAGCTTGGCTTTCTTATTCTACATTGTTAGCATTGTTATTGCCTTTATGGATAATGCTTTGTTTTTACATTGATTGATCGATCCATCATCTATAATTTTTTATTTTCATTACGACATCTCCGTTATTGTCATTGATCGATTTCTTTCTCCTTCTATCTTTTTTTATCACGTATTACTGATACAACGGGTTCTGTACAAGAGCAAGAACGCCATCGACGACGATACCCATATTAGTATAAAAAACCAAATGATAGGAATATTAGTTGGTACCCGATGGAGAACGTATGATCAATGTGTTTATCAATAAATCAGTCTTCTTTTTTCCATTACTTTTTTCTCTTGTCATCATCGTCATCATCATCATCATCATCATCATATTTTTATTCTATTATTTGATTATTATCACTTTTTTCAAGTTTTCATTATTATCTATTGAGATAAAAATATGAGAACACTTCAGGTAATCAAATTTTTTCTTTTTCGCTTCTGTGTATTCGATAATCTTGTTGCAAAGAAAAATACGGCCCATGTTTCATTCAATTATATATCACGATATAGTGTTAGTTACGTGTCAAAAGAAAGCAAATACTCTAACAAGAAAAACATCGGAGATCTATGTTGATGTGCTAATTCCAGACATAAATCTTTTTTCTTCTCTCTTCTCACAATACACACAAATAAGCAAACTAATAAACGAATGGTCAAAATATAATATATGTATGTGTCTATTGCTGAAAGACAAACAGCTGAAGTCAATGAGCCGAAAGAACAAACTCATGCTAATGACCTCGTACATGTGTTCAGTTCCTTTTTCTTTCTTTCTGAAAAAAGAATGCCAATATGTCACAAATGTCAAACCAAAAAAATAAACGAAATATCTGTTTCCTGTCATCTTCTTTGAGACGAGTATTGATCAACAAGCTTGTCATCATCGAAGAAAACTGATTTGCTTCCTCTTCTTATTCTGGATGAGAGAATATCTAATAGAATATATGCAAATTAACTAAATCTTTCTTCCTTTCTCGTTTTTGAATGCAAAAAATGTTTATTATTTCTTGCCTCTGAAATTTAATTAATTATTTTGAATTTTTATTCAAAATTCTAAAATTGATTAAATAACATGAAAATGATATCTATATATAATGAGACTCGATGAATAATCAAACAAAAAAAAATAGACAAAAGCGTCAGCTCGGCATGGCATCAGCCGGTTCCGGTCTTCGATTCTTTTTCTCTATTCTTATACAGACAAAATGATGATCGGATCTTGGCATGTTTACAAGGTATAAAGAAGAATATTTCTATAGAAAAATATTACACCAATTTTTATGTTATTTATTTCAAATAAATATTTGTTCATTCATAGGTTTTAACTCCAACCTCTAATAAATCTCAAGAATTAATTGATAATCAACAAAACGAAGACGAATATTTTTATAGTGAAATGGCTGCATTTAATCGACAAAATGGAAATACAAGTGAAACACGATCAATTGGTGGTAGTAGTTTAACAGATGATGAGTCAAATATATCAGATAAAATTCGTACGAATTTAATAATTAATTATTTACCACAAACAATGACACAAGATGAAATCAAAGATTTATTTGGTACAATTGGTGCTATTGAATCATGTAAACTTGTACGAGATAAAACAACAGGTCAAAGTCTTGGTTATGGTTTTGTTAATTTTATTCGTACAGAAGATGCTGATAAAGCTGTTAAAACAATGAATGGTCTTCGATTACAAAATAAAACAATTAAAGTAAATTTTTAATGTTTTTTTTAAATAAAAATTCAGAAGATACAGGTATCTTTTGCACGTCCATCATCGGAAACAATTAAATTTGCTAATTTATATATATGTGGTATACCAAAACAGTGGACAACAAAAGAACTTGAAAATTATTTTACATCATGTGGAAAAATAATAACAAGTCGAATATTAACTGATTCTAATACAGGTTTATTAAGAAAGATATTTCAAGCGAAAAAAAGCCCCATCTCTCTGCTGCTTATTGAATATAATTTAATTCTTTTTTTTTGTTGTTGTTTTGTTTTTTTATTTTATTTTATTTAATTTTATTTCAGGTTTCTTTTGCTCGTCCCTCTTCGGAGTCAATCAAATTTTCCAATCTTTATATTTCAAATCTCCCACGTTCGATGACTCAGCAGGAACTTGAGAGTATGTTTGCTGATTTTGGTTGTATTATTTCGTCGAAAATTCTTTGCAATCCGAAAGCAGGTAGAGAAGATATTGGAGATCTAACTGCATGTTTATCTTAATTTTGCTTGATTTAAATTTACGAAAACAAAAAACAATTTATCGAAAACAAAATTCATTTTTGTATTTTCTTTTAAGGTGCATCGAAAAGTGTAGGATTTATTCGTTTTGATCAACGAGCAGAAGCTGAAGTGGCTATCAATAAACTTAATGGCACTACTCCAAAAGGTAAGAGATTTTTAAACAATAACTTTGTTTTTGCTTAATTAAGGAACAATCATAAAGCATGAGATGTTATCAAATGAAAAGTTTTTACACATCAGAGTCTAAATTTGAGAATAATTTTATGTTTGCAACTGTTTTTATACTATCGATTACAGTTCACATTACATATAGAATATTCTTCAGTTATTGAATTTAATGCTTAAGGGAATCATCCTATCATACATTCAAAATTTCACGACCCTGCTTTCACAAAGATATGAAAGTCGCAATAGTCTAAAATAGCCAGACATTTTTCCTCTTGGAAAACTCTATACTTCATATTTCGAGCTGCATATTATTTTTCAAAATATTGTTCTTAGAGCTCAAGAGAAGGAAAACGCATATTATTTTCAATGGCATTAATTGTTTAAATACTGCCGAATTTCGTAAAAGTAATATAGAAAAAAACTCAGTCCGATGAAACGTATCGTGTATGAGAAAAAGGAGGAGCTTCGTCTTTTTTCTTGAAAGTAGAGCTGGGCATTGCCATGGTTACTAGTACATTTAGAACCCCTAATGTGTCCACATAATTTTCGAATTATATCGTAATTCGAAAATTGCGCGATCACTTTATGGATGCTAAATGTACTTGTAGCCAAGATAATGCCCAGCTCTGCTTGAAAGATGTATTGTGAGAAAAACCCATAGAAAATTTTCCTGTGTGTATCAGGACCGTTTCTCTTTAACTAAACTGATCGAAATTCAAGCCTGTTTAATCGTCTTACTTGAAAATCTAACCGAAAATCGAAAAAATTTTGATTTTATCATCCAGAAAGGTAGAAGTTATCAAACGAAAGTAAGCATATAATTAGCTAAACTGGAAAGATTTCCGAAAGTAAGATGTGACTCATTCACTCAGGAGTTATCATTCCGCCTATTAACGAGAATAACTCTTGATATGGTTGCAATAAATTGAAAAGAATACTTCGGTGTTTAGAGAAATTAGCTACTGAGATATCGAATTTTCAGTAGATTTTTTCTCAAGGACTCCAGTTTTCAAGTAAAATCATGCTTTTGAACTTTGATTTGAAACTTAGCACATATCAGGATTACGATTAAAATAGGCTGTAGAAAATATTTCACAATTCTTTGACAAAATCTCTTCGAGATATGAACCTCTGAAAATGTACATATTTTTTACAATAATCATAGCATATTATGTGGGCAAAGTTTCAGGTCAAAATTTGAAGGTATGTTTTGCTTGAAAACTGGATTCTTACAGGAAAAATCTACTAAAACTTCTCTATCTCAGTAAAAAAAAGGTACAACACCTCAAACCATTCTAGATTATTACCTACTTCTTAGGTGTGCTATCGATTAAATATAGTCACAACTTAAAAATGAATTAACTTCGGCAGACATTTTTAGAACTTTCAGCTTCAATGAAAAGTTTTGGTTTTGGCTAATATTTTTAGATTAATCTGATAACAAACAAAAATATAAATTCTAATTTTCATGTTTATTATGTAAACTCATCAGATCAAATTAGTTAATAGATTCTTAGAACGACATGATGAAATTCAATTTTACTTTTTTAATGTAGGTTTTACTGATCCAATAAATGTGAAATTTGCTAATACACCAAATGCTGCTAAATCTATGATTGGTTTACCATTAGCACCATCTTATTTATCCGGTATTCCAACACCACAACAACCTGTACTTACAACTGTACCATCTATTCGTCAACAATTAAACAGGTACAGGTATGCTGCTTTATAATTCCTGTGAAATATATATTTATATATGATTTCATGCTCGTATTGTTTTTTTGCAAAATATAAGTTTTTATGCATAGAGAAACGCACGAACGATCAAAATATCGGTGAGCGAAGTTTTATTTTGTTTTATCCATAAGCTTTTTTCTTTTTAATATAATATTACATTTGAATGTTTTGATAAATGAAGTCTTATGCTTTATTTTCTACTATAGATATTCACCATTATCACCTGCTGATTTCTTTGCTGCCGCTGCTACAGCTTCTTATTTACCGGCTGCTGCTGCTGCAGCAGCATCGGCTACAACATTATCACCATCAACTGGTAAATAGATTGACTTAGAAAATGATCTAAATAATACTTGGTCCTTTTTTTGTTCTAAGATATAGCATCCGTTGGTTGGTGTATATTTGTTTATAATTTAGCACCTGAAACTGAAGAAAGTATTTTATGGCAATTATTTGGACCATTTGGTGCTGTACAAAATGTTAAAATAATTCGTGATTTTCAAACACAAAAATGTAAAGGTTTCGGTTTTGTAACAATGACTAATTACGATGAAGCGTTAATGGCTATTAATTCACTTAATGGTTTTACACTTGGTAATCGTGTATTACAAGTGTCATTTAAAACAAATAAACCAATACCTATTCGTGCTTTCTAGTCCATCCAAGTCATTTTATTCTCTTTATTTGTGTGTACTCAGTTTGTGTCTTTCTTCTTTCTTTATTGAACAAAAACAATCTGTAAGAAACAAAACAAAAAATAAATAACAGTTTTATGTTTATGTGTATAGATGAAAGAAGAATAGAAAAAAAAGGAAGAAATATTATATCTTTTTTTCCGTCATTATTGTCTGTGGATATTTTGTTGTCTTCGTCAAGTTTTTTTTGCCTCGCTTCATACAGCTGTTCTTTTTTTCTTCTTTCTTGCTCTGACGAGAAAAGGGCAATTGCTCTTTGCTTCTCTTTGACGTTCGAATCAACACATAAGAACAACTTGTGAACAGACGGAAAAAAAATCGATTGTTTTCCTTATTATACCATGTAACTCAATGATATATGATGTGTGAATGAATATTTCTTTAATATGACCTTGAACGTTTTTTATGATGAACATTTGGCCAAATAGCTACCATCTTTTTTTCTATGTTCGTTTCCATAAGAAAATAATCTGAACCATCTGGTAGATCAGCAAAATGTCTGCCATCTGTATATCATTATTCCCCTGACAATCGAGAATTCTCTGGCTACCATATATTTCTACATCTGCACAGTTGCTTTCTTTCTTTCTTTTTTCTTCTTCTTCTTCTATGCCCAATGTTATTTTGTTATACCTATAAAGTTTGAGAAAAAAAGTCAGCTGCAACATCATACACAGTTTGCTACTTGTTGTATCATTCGGATTATAAGTAACAGATGGTGATTATTCTCAGAGAGAAAATAAGCAAGATATTTCATTCGATTACTTGTTGATATTTTTTAATGTTCAGAGAATTACTAACCATCTGGAAATATTTCTCTCTCATTCTCGTTTTTTTTTCCGGTCTATTCACTTGGCACTATATATGAGAAGAATCAGGTAAGCATCTATTGTTATACCTAAAATATAAAATCTGCACAATTTATATATATGTTTATCTGTTTGTTGTCTTATTTTATATAAATTGATCATGAAATATTCTATAATAAATTCTCAGCTGTATATTTTTTGTTAAGATATAAAATAAACTAGAGATCTTTTTCTTATGTATAAATGGGATATTCTTTTCTTTTTTCTTTTTTTGGACTTATAATTTGTAAGTGGAAACAGCTTGTTGACAGTGACAGCTGTCAATGATGAAGTATGGAAAGAAAGATGGAGAAATTTTGACGGTTATTCGAAAATTAATTTTTTTTTTGTTTTCTTGCAGATCATCTATGCCGACTGATACAAATGAAAATTCGATTTCATTAACATCGATGAATACAGTAAACGATAATAATGATAATGGATCATCGTCATCATCATCATCATCATTAATAACAACAACAAATCATATACAATCACCTCCCTTATCTTCTTCTCTTCAGACCCAAACATCAACAACTACTCGAGCAATTTCTCCGATACAAGTACCATCGAAGCAATTAGATAAATTACGATGTTTTCTTAGTACATTATATTATTTTGGTTCGGATATATCGAATGAAATAGGTGAACGTGTTCGTGCATTGATATTAGCTCTTGTTGTAAGTTTTCTACTTAATGAGAATAAGACTATTTGAATTTTATTTTCATATAAATTATAAAATATCAAACGTTTTAGAATAATGCTTTATCTGTTGAAGAATTTCATGGAAAACTACAAGCAGCAACAAATTTTCCATTAAGACCATTTGCATTACCATTTTTAAAAGTAGTTATTTAAAAAAAACTTATATTTTACTAATATTTTATTTTCATTCAGTCAACATTACCTCTTTTACAAAAAGAACTTTTACAATTAGCTCGTCAATCGAAACAATCAACAAGTCAATTTATTGCTCAACATGAAGAATTAATATTTGTATCACGTGATGTACTTGAAAATGATCTAAGTCCATCGAAAGAACAATTAAATGAAAATGGAAAAAGAAAATTATCTAACGAGTAAACAATATTTTTTTTGTTAAAATTGATTTTATTTTATTTTATTGTATTTGTTTTCTAGTTCAAATGAACATGATGAACGTTCATATGCAACAAAACGTTCATCAATTAATCATCGTACACATTTAAATTCGATAGGAACATCAACACGTTCTGATAAAGAACGTGCATTTAGTTCTTGTAAATATAAAATTCTAACTTTTCAAGAGAATAATTATGAGATCATTGAGTTAATGAAGCACTTGATAAACAAGAATTTTCTTTTGGTACATTTAATATATCAATATCTGAAACTAATAAATTCAAATTTTCTGCTTCCCATAGCCTTGTTTGCAAAAGTTAGTCAATACTGACCTTTTACCGTTAACATATTCTTATGAGAAAAAAAATCGCAAAAAGAAATACTCAATAAAAGTTGTGTTTGTTTTCGTTGCAAAGAATTATTCAAATTTTTTATAAATTGTATTAAAAGAGAGAGATAGTTGAAAACTGAATAAAATGAGTTATTTCAATCCCATGCAATTATTGACCGACTCGAGTCTTATAAGACTAATATGAATGATAAAATGACTCTCGCGATAGGCCTCAAATATCCGTTTGATAAGAATTTATTGTTTGTTGGACTTCAGAATCAGACAGATCCAAGCTAAATTTCATTTTCTACAAAATGGTATAAAACATATTCAAGAATAAATAATAGTTCCGAGGCGAAAAGTGACTATAATCTCCCTCTCACCCTATGGTTTTTTTCTGATTTTTCAATAGGAAAAAAGAACATTTTTAACGATTTTTATTACCATGACATATAAATACGACATTTAGAACTAGCATCAAAAACTACGTTGAGTCGAACACATTTTAGAAAGTTTTTTCTCGCGAAAAACTCACCTTCGGAATATCACGAGACAAAATTTTGATACAATACAATTGTGAGGGGCTAAGATGAATTTTTCATTTGTGTGATTCAATGTTGTTTTTTTGCACTGATTTTTGAGTATTAATTTACCGATTTATAGAGAATAACAATTTGCATAACATGTATAAAAAATAGTTTGGATGCATCCATCCTGGCCATATGGAACTTGAGTAGGTCAACATTGTATTGTATTGAAATAACTCATTTTGTTCAGTTTTGAATTCTCTATTTTATGATATAATTTTTAAAATATTTGAATGATTTATTGAGACGAAAACAATCCTAACTTTTACAGGATGCTTTTGCTGTTTTTTTCTCATTAGCATATGATAATAGTCAAAAATTAGTATTGACCAAGTTGTGTTAAAATTTTGTTTCTTTCAAATGTCTCGTATACTCGATGTTCTTATGAATGTTCTTTTAAAAATTTATTTATTTTATTAAAGATCTACGCGAATACACAAGTGATTTAAAGGATGTAGAAGATGAGTGGAAGCATGCAGAAAATGTTTGTAAAAGATGTATTTTTATTTTTAAAGATTTACATTTTTTTTATTATATTTAGATGCTTAATTATATACTTGAAATGGTAACAAAAAGTAAAAGAGTTTTATTTATGTTACAACAAAAAGATATTCACCTTCGTCGTCTTATTGAAACAAATGATCTTGAATGGAGACGAAGACATGTAGAATTATTATCACAAACGGATGATCGTATTGCTGAAGTTCGTCGAAAAGCAGGTGAACGATAATATTTGTCATATATATATATATATATAGTATTTACATTGAAATTTTAGAAGAAACTGTATTAGAAATAAAACGTCAATCAATCATTGATTTACAAAAAGCGATTTCACAAACTGAACAAAAATCGAATGAAATTTTACTTCGTGAACGTGAACAATATCAACGATTGAAAGCACATAAATTTGAAGAAGCATATGCATTACTTAATCGACAAGAAGATGGACCAGAAGTATGATTTGATATGAAAAAAATGATTCTAAAACTTTTCAATTGATTTTTTTAGCATTGTTGGAATTGTGGTCGTAAAGCAATTGAAACATGTTCTGGCTGTAATATGGCACGTTACTGTGGACAATATTGTCAACATCGTGATTGGGATTTACATCAAAAATTATGTGGACCAGATTTAAAAAGAAAACTAAATGATAATTCACGTTTATATTCTCATTCTATACCAAAAACAATTTCTTTAAATCAACAAAAAGATGACTCAATAATAAGGACATCTGAAAATGTATCATTACCACCGACAATAAATAATGATAATGAAAAATCAGAAAATGAAAATGATCAGGTCGCTATAGTAAAAACGGAAAGTAGTTAAAAAATATCAGAGATATTATTCATTTTTTTTTTTTGTATAAATATTTGTTTTGTTGTATAATGTATTTGTGTTTGCGTGTGTTTGTGTGTTTTTGTCAATGATAGACATAAGTCAATATAATAATAATAATAATAATAATAAGTTCTAATATATTAAGAATAATTTTATGACTTGAATTAAAATCACAAAAAAACTATAATCCATTCTATCACACACTTATTTCAATCAAAAAAACAATCGTAAGTATTTATTAATGCGAAGTCTGCGACGAGAAAAACTAATGAATTTGAAATCTACATAACATTTGTTTGAGAGTAATTTAAATGCTGTCGACGATATTGTTTTTTAATCAGGTATTTCTTTTCAGATCGTTTAAGTCGGATTGCATCCTCCGTAAAGTACTACAAGATAGTACTATTTACAATTATTGTTCTAAAAAGGAAATCTACAATACCATAGATCGGCAAAATTTGTTGATTCTAGAGTAGGCTTAACAGTCGCTATAATATGCTCATCTAGAATGTTACAAATTAGCGAAGATTAGTGTTTGGATACTATCACATAAAAACAGGTATTATTTCTTCTATCAGTGTCACATTTTGTATAGTAGTGGAGTTTTAAAAAACGATACACAGTATGCTTAAATAGAGAGGCAAATGTTTATGTTTATTGAAATGCAATGTTCGAAAGAAGAGATACTGATCTGCGTTATCGGAAAAAAAGTTTAATAGCAGGGTGGAAATGTTTCACAAAAAAAGATATTGTATTGTGAACTTCTTGACCGTTGCAAATGTTTAACCCTTTACCCCCATAGCGGTTCCAGAAGAGCCACTGATGAAATAACTTTATGAATAGAGTATTAGGTTGTCAAATATGCCAATGGTGTGGCCTAATCCACTGAATGTCCTGTTCCTGGAGTAGAGTGGTTTGATTGATGTAAAAATCATGTGGTGGAAAATGGGAATTGAACGACATCATAAGACTTAATTTTTTTTTCTTTGACCACATTATTGACTGGACAGAAGCAGCATCTATCTCATACTGTTGAAGTGATAGGAAAAGCGCAACGAGTAAACCGAAAAAAATTAACATCAACGAATACATGCTTTTTTTACACCTATTGTCAAATTTAAGCCTATTTTACTCAGAGCCATTTTGTAACGTCTGAAGGAATTTAATTCATCATAAATATTATTTCGACTTCTCATGAGTTGAGGTCTATAACGCATATATTAACTTTGTTCTTGATTAGCCTCCATCTCTCTAACAGTGACAACATGATCAATTGTGTTCCTTAGTATGCATAATTCGCGGAGTTATCATGAAGCTTTCGAAACGCATCTAATTCAGCAGTGGACTTCTTCATCGATTAATATCGCACAGAAATTCCAAAAGACCTCTATCGATTGCAAGTAGAGAACATTTTGTTTATAAAATTTCGAATTTTTGCATTTTTTTCAAAATTATCGATTTTGTAAGTCATATATCTCGTAGGCAGAGCAATGAAACAAAATATTTTTTTTACCAATTGGTAGCTTGTGAAATTCCCTACAAATAATGTCTTGGGAGTTTTTCAGTCTCATGCTTTCTTTATTTTCTGTGATCATGTCTACAAATGGGTCATATATGACCCATTGGGGGGTAAAGGGTTAATAGGCAAGTAATTCTAGTTACCGAAAACCAAGAAAAATTCTTTGAGAATTCCTATTTAATCTGGCTCAAATTTTTCATGCAGTTCTTCTTTACTTGTAATGAAGAATCTCTACTTCAATTCGCTAACGACGTATGATCGAACATTTACTTGTACAAAACTTAATACGTTATGAAAAGCGTTTTTTAACTGTGCTTGATTGAGAAAAAATTATTATGCGACTGAAGCGGCGAAAAATATGAATGTTTGCTACAAAATTTGATGCGCTGCTCAAATTTATCAATCTGATAGAAGGAAAAAAATGCCCGCAATCTATTATCAGAGATGCACAAGTTTGAAGCCTTTTTTTGATATCTATGTCTATATATATTGTAAATTTTGTGTATCACTTTCTCCATATGGAATGAATAAAATTCGAAAGTTTAATTTTTTAAAATCCAGATGACGCTATTAGTCAATTGAAATATTGAAAACAATATGCTGTATTTCAATCTTTAATTATTCACTTTATTTTACGTAATAGATGCATCAATATCAAATGATTATCTTTGTCGATAATATTATATTTGGTTGCTAAAGTAATTTGATCCAATCATACTTTTTGACATTTGTAAATGGGCGTCAATCACCCGAACAACATTCGATCACTAAAAAAAAAACATTGATCATTCTTTTAAAGGTACCGATGGTGCGTGAAGCAAAAATGGTCATATTTTTATTTCAATACATTTAACCAGTACGAATTGGCCTTGTATGTTTTATAATTTCACGAATTTTTTAATGTACAATGAATATTTCATGTTGTAAACGTCTAATCAATCGACAAATAAATTCGATTCATAATTTGAAACACTTATCTTCTCGAAATAACCATGGATTCAAAGAGGTATTCTTTTTATTGAATAATTTCGAGCAAAGAAATTCAATAGGACATTTTTTTTTAGCCTCAATTTGGACTTCTTTTTGACATTGATGGTGTATTAATACGTGGAAGAAAATTATTACCATTTACACGTGATGCATTTCGTAGTTTAGTAAAAATAAATGGAGACTTTCGTATCCCAACTGTTTTTGTTACTAATGCTGGAAATGAATTACGCTCATCAAAGGCTGCCAAACTTACTCAAATTCTCGGAATTCCTGTAAACATTTTTTTTTTCTATAGGAAATTTTCATTTCTGAATGCATTTTTCTCTGTTTAGATTTCGCCTGAACAAGTCATTTTAGCACATAGCCCATTGAAACTATTTACTGAATTTCATAAAAAACATTGTTTAATTACTGGACAAGGACCTATAGCTGAGATAGCAAGAAATTTAGGTTTTACAAAAGTAACGACAATGGAACAATTATGTGATGCTTTTCCAAATTTGGATATGGTTGATCACAAAAAACGCCGAGGATTTGTATGAGAATAGAATTCATAGGATTTTTTTGCTATGGATTTTCGAAAATTTTAGCATTCACCCTTTCGAGATTATTTTTTACCAATTGAAGCTGTCGTTCTTTTTGGTGAACCAGTCAGATGGGAAACATGTTTACAATTAATAGTTGATGTTTTAATGACTAATGGAAACCCTTCATCACCAATTACTCGACCACCGGTTTCACATTTACCTATTCTAGCTTCAAATGCTGATCTTTTATGGATGGCTGAAGCAGCATTACCAAGGTAATTCTCAGGATAGAATATTGATCTTAGCATTTAGCTAGTTGTAATTGTTATGATACATCGTAGTTTTCGGAACTCTTGAGAAATATTTCTAGTTTTTGTTATTTTAAAAAGATTCTCAACGTATTGAATTATCGAATTGTATCTGATCTAAGTTAATGAAGAATGAAAAATAAACCCTATATCTATGTTTTGTGCTATTAATAAAAGAGAATCATTTCGTTAAGACAATAATCAATAACCCTGTTGTTGATCATAAACGATCTTTCTATGAAACTCGGATTTTATATTAAAAGTCTTGTATGGAACTTCAATAATAAAAATTATCAGAAGAGAAGAAAAACTTACAATTAACTGATTTTAAACAGATTTTCAATATCAATTGATCATGCAAATATAAAAATGATTTTATTTAAAATAGATTCGGGCATGGATCATTTTTGCATTGTCTGGAAAATTTATATGAAGTAAGCATTTGTTGTTTTTTTTGTCATATGGATAATATCGTTGATTTGAATAAAGAAAGTTTCCGGTCATCCATTACAATATACTGCTATTGTTGGTAAGCCAAGTGAAGTAACGTTTTATCATGCGGAATATCTTATATCTCGTCATGCACGTGAACTTGGCCTTAAACAGCCAATAAAACGTCTGTATGCAGTTGGTGTAAGTTCTTCATTGGATTTTTTAAAATCGAAGTTCCTTTTCTTTTTTTTGTAAGGATAATCCAGATACTGATATCTATGGTGCTAATGTTTATAATCGTTATTTACAAACTCGATCATTATCACGATTAAATCAAATAGTTTCACAGACGACAACTACTACTTTAACAGGCAATGCAAAAAATGTTACTGATAAAAATTTGTGGATGAATTCGAATACTGTTGAACTTGTTGTTAATGAAGCTGAACATTATTATGCAGCTGAAAGTTTAGAATCAATACTTGTTTGTACAGGTGTTTATAATCGTGACACATATGATGAAACATCGAATCCAAATCATGGACATCGTGATACGATTATCGATGCTGAACTTAAAAAACCAAAACATATATGTGAACATGTTCTGGATGCTGTAAAACTGATATTTAGTATAGAACAATTTCATTAGTAAAAAGAAGAAAAGATTTTAATTATGTATAAACTAAATTCAAATCTTGATGATTCATTCTTTTCTTTTTTTTTGTATCGGTGAAACGAATTCAGATCTGAATCGATAACAAGTTATTTTATTTTTTTTTATACTTATTTTAATCAGATAGTTTTTATATTTGGATGTTTTTAGTGTCTTTGTAGAAACAGTTTACCATAAAAGAATATATTTATTTTCTTGAAATAAATATAAACACCGGTGAATATATTGTGTGGTCGATTTATCATAATACTTCTCTTGCTAGAAATTTCAAAAGTGAATGATTATTGTTCGCACAGCATCTACTGAGCAACAGTTTTAGACAAATAGAGCTCGAACTGATTTCAAGTTATAATTATCTTTAATGTGTACTTATTAGCAGAACAGACTTGTAAAAACTTATATGTGTTCATTTCTAGGGAAAACATCTGATTTTTTCATATTTAATCAAAGGAACAATGAAATCCACCAAAGAAATGAATAAAAGCCCTCAGGCTTTTGGTCCGAAATATGGACTACTTGAATACATTATGGAATGCATGAAGTGTGTTTATTGGACTATTCTTAACATTTATCGTTTTTTTGGTCTTTCTTTGTTGTTTAGAGCTAATAGTGGATGGAACGAAATTTAGAATCACGAAATGATGGATTTTGAACAAATCTGATTGATTATATTGAATTACAAGATAGACGATATGCAATAAACATATAGAAGAGCCGTTCAAGCAGTGCTGAAACAATTTTAAAAATCATCGTTCATGTAGTCAATACAAGGAAACTTTTTGAAATTTTGAGAGATTAGTGTATCTACTTAGTACTAAATAATTACAAGCATGCATAGTAAATTCAACTAGGCATCCAGTACAAACAATTATAAGGCTAGTGCAGATCTCGGAGCGAATATAATTACGATCGACTACTGGCGCGATGAGCTCAAGATTCCAATATTTTGACCAAAATCTCTACTTTTTGTCTTGCGACTTCTTCTCTCTCGTAAATGGCATCATACGATTCAGAATTCAATTCTGCATCTAGCACGACCAAACACAAGGCCAGCACATATTCAGAAGCGAATGTCAGCAAGAAATACTTGAATGTATTACTAACTTTTCTAACGTATAGCAGTATTCATTTTATTTTTCCTATAAAATCTATTCATTATTCAGCACAGTGACCAAGAATCCTAGTTTAGAGAGCAATTATTTGTTGAATTATTAGGTTGTGGGTGTTTGGGTATGCGGTGGTGGTGGTGGTAGCAGTAATGATATAACTTCTGTTGATCACTCACATTCATACACCCACACTCTCATCATCGGTCCTGTTCTTTAGGAGAAAAGTTTATTTTAGGATTACCTCTATTTTGATCGGGTCTTCTTAGCAATTAGTCAGTCAGTGCTGAATTGATTATTTAGAAGCTATAATATAGTTTATATTGATACAATGTCCTGTGCTCATGATGTCTTCTTAATGTTTGCCTGATAGTCTTTTCTGTATAACTTTCGTCACTTTATGAGTAGTATATCATATAGGCCATCTTAGATTGGAAGTTTTTCGAAGTTTTATCTTTTCGTTAAAAAAGTTGTTAATGCTAGTAGTGAGTGACAAATCGTTTGGACATGAAAATCAGGTCGAATATGTTTAGCTAAGCCTATAACCTTCTTTTACAAAAGAGTGGTGACTGTGAAACAAGATAAGAAACACTACTAGATCAACATCCTGACCCACACATGCACACCTACTACCGCTGAGTCTCTCTAGCAATTATGCTCAGTTATGCTACTCTGAGTATCTGAATTAAGTTATATTTTAGCATCAAAAGATAGAACTAAAAATTCATGAATAAAAAATTATAAAAGAGAAACCACGTGCGCTTTAATCTTAAGACTTGATGCATGAATATATGGTGTCGGATAATTATCGTTCATTCGCTTGTAGTTCAGGAGACGAATATTATTTCTGAGAGCCACCGCTGTAACGCCAGTTATTGGAATTGAGCTGGTTCGCGTGATTATCAAGATCAGCCTTGTCTTCTGTGCCATGATAGCCTCTAGTGTATCCTTGCCATAGGGAATTATTTGGGTTGCACTGATTACTGTGATTGACGTTGACCGTCGAGGCTAATCCGCTATTGTTGAAGCCCATCAGAGAAATGCAGTTTGCGAGAATGTTTTTACCATGATTTTATTTGCTATTGGTGCGAATATATTATGCTTTGCCATTCTTCTTGAATATTAAATACTGGTTCGAATACGACTCCTTCAGACGGGTAAAGTGTGGCTTTCGAACTGTGCACACCATATGAGTAATCAGTATACCATTTATTTTTCTGTCTACCAATTTCTCTTTCCTTTTTGCTAAGGTAAACATTTTAAAAAACCTATAACTTTTATTCTCTCTCTGTCAACGCTGGCGAAAAAAAAAGAAAAAGTTAGCATATCTGTTCCGACTTTGCCGTTCGAAGTTATTTTGCCGATAATGTAACCTTTTAATGGTGGGAACTCTGCTTTCCATCTAGTATTCGCTCGACTGATGGGCAGGTCATATGAGAGAAAATGAGTTTGCTTGGTGTATATGCTTGTATGTTTTCTTGCACGTGTAGAGTCACGTGTCCACATATATAGGCGTAATTTGTAACGTCTAAC
>CAJNOP010000012.1:230685-248927 GCA_905250075.1 Rotaria sp. Silwood1 | reverse complement strand
AGCAAGATTTTGACAGTAAAATTAAACAAGGTGGATTGATATCATTTAATAATTTCTTATTAACAAGTAGCAACCGAAATATCGCCATTCATTTTATAAAGGAAAGGCTCACGTTCATCAACAACAAGAATGAAATCTGTGTTCTTTTCACAATGACCATTGATCGATCGATTGCATCAACACCATTTGCTCGCATAGACAAAACTTGTTATTTCAAAACAGACAATGAAGTTCTCTTTTCAATGCATACGATTTTTCGTGTCCAGCAAATCAAAGAAATCAAAGATAACGGAATGACGTTGTGGCATGTGAAACTCACGCTCATCACTGGCAGTAATGACCAGCAGCTGAAGTCTCTTATCAAAGAAGTGCGAGACGAGATAACTGGGACAGGATGGCAACGAATGGGTTCCCTATTCATGAAATTGAATGAAAATGACAAGGCTCACCAAGTGTACACCATATTACTCGAACAGACATCTAATGAGAGCGATAAAGCTAATTACTATCACGAACTTGGACTAATCAAAGATAACCAAGAAGACTATAATATGGCCGTCGAATTTTACGAAAAATCACTCGATATTTACGAAAAAATCCTCCCTCCGAGCCATCCCTACTTGACTACTTCCTACAACAACATCGGAGAGGTCTATTACAACATGGGTGAGTACTCAAAAGCACTTTCGCTTTACGAAAAAGTTCTTGAGATCAGCCAAAAAACACTCCCTCCGAACCATCCTTCTTTGGCCATCTCCTACAACAACATTGGTTTGGTGTACGATAATATGGGTGAGTACTCAAAAGCACTTTCATTCTATGAAAAATCATTACATATCAGAGAAAAAACTCTTCCTCCGAACCATCCGTCCGTGGCTACTTCTTACAACAATATCGGCTTGGTGTATGATAATATGGGCGAATACTCGAAAGCACTCGTGTTTTACGAAAAATCACTCGATATTTATGAAAAAACTCTACCTTCGAGCCATCTTGATTTGGCTACTTCCTATAACAACATCGGTTTAATATACGATAACATGGGTGAGTACTCGAAAGCACTTTCATTTTATGAAAAATCACTTGATATCAAAGAAAAAACTCTACCTTCGAACCATCTTGATTTGGCTACTGCATACAATAACATCGGTTCGGTGTATGATAGCATGGGTGACTACTCAAAAGCACTTTTTTTTTACGAAAAATCACTTGATATCAAAGAAAAAACTCTTCCTTCGAACCATCCTTCCTTAGCTACTTCATACGGTAACGTCGGTTTGGTATATGATAAGATAAGCGAATACTCGAAAGCGCTTTTATTTTACGAAAAAGGACTCGATATCGACCAAAAATCTCTTCCTCCAACGCATCCGTACGTAGCACAATCAAAAAGAAATATTGAGCGTGTGAAAGAGAAAATGTAATCAAGTTTATTTGCTATAACAAATAAATTTCGTCCACTATTTATTTGTGTCTATTACAATTGTTTTTTTTGTCTCGAATGCTTCTATTCATGTGCGCGTGAGCAGAGAGACAGCCGAAACCTAGTGGAATAGTGCTGAGACCAATCTCAACAATAGTCGAGATACCATACATGTATGCCAAAAACCTCTGCATGCACTTCTGTGGGTACCAAAAGGACATTAAGTCTCTCTGACAGAGCTGCAAACGCACTTCACATGCTTATGTGGAAGGATAGGCAAGGGAGTAAGCACAAAGCAGAAGAGACTGTATGTATTGATGTGGTCAAATAAGCAGTATCATTAAAATCAGCTATGTGTGATCCTTCCTATCTTTACATGTATGATATTAGTTAGAATGATTAAGAACAATTCAAATTGAACGACTGTTTTATCTTACATCCGTTACGAGTACAAACAATATGAATCGAATGAGAGAAAAAGAAAAACACATCGAGCCAATCAATAATTCAGCGTCGTTACCATGACAAGAAACAAAAGGAAACAAAATATAAACTATGGTATGAAAAACTATTTTAGAAACCTTTGTAAATTTAGTTTCTAATTTATCTATTAATTTACTAATGGCACAATTAGCTATTATTGTTTTGTAGAAAAATTTTTACTTATCATTTAAGGCCCTGTTGAAGAAAAAGAAAAATTTTAAAACTTTTGCTTTTATTTTACATTTTGATGTTTTGATTGATAATCCATTTTTTTACCGTATTCTCAGTTGCAAAAATTTAGGCAATGAGATATTGTGTGTACTCTTTTCTTTTCAGTCTAACTCATACTTTATATAAAACTATGTTAAACAACTCATTTTATTTCTTCTAATTAATGTAGATATATGATGAATTTATTACATATTACTAATGTATCAATATAAAACCTGATTCCATGAATAATAAATGTTGTCAATTATGATTTCGGTAAAACTATCTGCTCCGAGATTGATTTGACTTTGTAATTTTTTTAATAATTTGCTGACCAACGTATATTAGCAAACTTTTAATTCCAGCGATGAAACTTGTTTAGCTCTTTCGATAAATGTTCTATAGTTATGATAAAAAACTTTTTTTTTTTGAAATCTATTTTCTCTTCTCTGCAAATGAAACACATACGTTGTTTTCCTATTTGCCAAATCTACGCTTTGAATAAATGTTGATGTTACAATCAAATAAAAAAATATTTTAATAATAAGTGATTTACTAATCAATGAAACAAATGATTTCAGTGCCAATTTTGGCAACAAAGATTGAACCTGCAATAATCGATCTGTATACATTAACCTGAATGAAGGATTAAGAAATGTTATTTTTTTATTTATTATATCAATGGAACAAAAAATCAATGACGAGCTCCAAATATTGAACTACCCACACGAACAATCGTACTTCCCATTTCAATAGCACGTTCATAATCATGCGACATACCCATTGAAAGTTCAATAGCATTTAAATTATAATTATATTTTGCACATAATTCTTCCCGACATTTAATTAAAACTTGAAAATCTTGATCATTCTCCGTTTGAACATTGTCTAATGAACCAATTGTCATTAAACCTTGACATATTAGCAGTGGACATTTCATTTTAATATATTCATATAAAGATAAAAATTGTTTTGAGTCAATTCCATATTTTTGTTTTTCATTACTTGTATTTATTTGTATAAGAATATTTAATTTTCGTGATTGTTGTTGAAGAACTAAATTTAAACGATTAGCTAAATCAATGGAATCAATTGTTTGAATACAATCAAGATTTGGTACACGTGTTAAGATTCGAGGAACCTTTTTTCGTTGTAAATGACCAACAAAATGCCAACGTATATCTGGACATTGACTACGAATTAAATGATGATTAGATTTTTTTTCTAATTCTTCGACATAGTTTTCACCAAAATAACGTTGTCCAGCAGAATAAAGCTCAATGATATCTTCAACTGGCTTTGTTTTTGATATAGCAATTAAACGAACAGGTGAACGATGAGGTGGTGATAGTTCATTTATACGTTGAAGAATTAATTTTAAACGAGATACAAGTTCACTCATTTAATTAAATTTAGTATCTAAAAATAGATATTTACAATCTACTATTCTGTTTTCTCCACATGTTACTAATATTTTGATAATATATAAGAACCTGGTAATATCTGAGGAGAACAAGAAAAAGACGAAAATCAGTTGTCGATATAGTATAAAATATTCCTCTCATAATATTGACAGTAGAAGAGTATGTTACAAATGCTCATTATATTGTTTCAATAAAATAGACAGACAAAATTTGCCATTGACACAAAAGATAAATCATCATGTGTATGTATTTCAATAAATTTGATACATAGTGCTAATAATTCACTTTTAACACTATTAGACAATGTACGTTTTCTATTACTTTTATTGGAATCTAAGAGAATACTATTTAGATATTTATAAGTAATATTGATCTATCATATTATAATCTAAAAATGGCTTGTTATCTTTGAAAAAGAGTTAGAAATCCAATATCATGATGAATTTTATCTGAAGATTGAAAAATCTTTGAACGAAATAGAAAATAGAAATTTTTCTCAGATGATTGATAACTAATTGTGTCCTCCATTAATCCTTAAGATACAGATGAAAAAGTATTGTTAGATGATTTTCTTTTAGATCCATTTAGATCTCTTAACTTATGTTTCAATCTTATAAAACATATGCTGACTGAATCTGAAGAAAGGAATTGTATAGAAGAATATGAAATTCTATTTTTCTAACAGCTATGGATTGTTGCTGATATATCATGATGCTCACACTCAATCTAGAAGTGTGATATTCTTTTTCGAAAAAATGAGAGACTCAAAAGTCCGCTTGACACTCTCTTAAATTTTTACAAATCAACTAGACGCAATGTTCGTTTTTGCTGCATCATTTGTACTTTTAATAAATACTTATTAGTTATCCCAAAGATCATCACAATTCTCATCTTTAGAAATACGTAGGCTATTAACAGAAAATTATGATAAATTACAGTCTATATATTTTCATTTCTTTTTGCTTTTCTTAACAAACCATTAGATCGATAGGTGAGCAAAAAAACAAGAAAGAGACACTGTTATTTCTAAATCGATTAGAAATACAATTCTGTAGTATCTTTATTTGCAATTTTGTTATACATCATGATTTGTATGCATATATGTAATAATGATAATTATTATGACTTTGAAAAAGAATTTAAAAAACACGTTCCAATTATCATTAGTTATCAAACATTATTATGTTCAGTTATAACCGTTGTCTTAAATGGCTGTTTAACTGTTTTCACATATTAACATTTAGCATTTCTTATTTCAATAGCATTATATTTAATAGAAATCTTAAAATAAAACTTAAATATCCATCAATTCAATATTTTCATTCGAAAATTCCTTCACTAAATTATAATTAACTTTTGATAATTTAACAAGTCTTTGTTTTCAATTTCTTTTAACTACCTATAAAAATGATTTATATTTAGTTGATATTTCTCTGTGATACCGTGACATGGACTTCTTCTAGTTTCAATAACGAATAAATCTATTGAACCACTTTTAATATCAGAGAATTTTATGTTTGTTATTTATTTAGATTGAGTAACTCTTCATATATTAACACTTTATAATAGAACTCCATTATCATCAATTTTATGAGCATTTCTCAAAGTTTTCGAAGAATGAATAACAAATAGAAAATATATTTAAACACTTTTTATAATAACAATTATCTGTTTACACAAATAATTAAATTATATGAATGTTTTTATTTTCATTCGGTTATACAATTCAAATTCTTCTATAAAAGTAATAGTTGTAAAAAGCAAATGTTGACTAGTTTTGTTTTAGCATAAACGATCAGTTAAATATTATTTCGTGACCAACGAACAGGTTAAAGTATTTAAGAATCTTTCATATGGAAGAATATTTCGATGAAAAATTTTGCCGATCTGTTGTTTTACCTTGAAAGCTAAAAGAAAAGTTTCAACATAATTGTTAACTGTTTTATTCAGAATTTGTATCACATTGAATAGTATTTTATATTTTTGCCGAAAATGAACGATAGCTTGACAATACAGCCTATGAGAAGTGCGACAATAAACCAGAAAAGTTTTTTGAAAAAATTCTTATTAATGTCTGAATTTCTGAGGCTAGAAATAAAGGATAAAAAATAAGCCTTGAATAATATTAAATAATGACAACGAACTTTCGAAATATGGTTTAGAAGATTAGATGAGGCTTTTTCGATCTCATATTTTTGTTATCAATTCGCTTCATTGATAACAGAAATAGAATCGGCGATCGATTGGTCTATTAGTAGACTAGCCAACTACCATACACTGTGCCTCTTTTGCAGCCTTATGGATAATGTCTATCTTAGTCAAACAAATCAATTCATGTAAATGATGACTGAATCTAATCAACTTTCACCTACAGAATACAAGTTCTTTCATTGATGAAGTGACTGCAAAGATAGAACAAATATCGACTCAATCGATGGACCAGCTGCTCGACAATAGATGGCATGAATCTCGACAAAGGAAGATTGAAGATGCTTGTCTTTCTCAACTTTTGCGTTGTGTTGGAAAAAAATTTAACGAATAACCTAAAAGCTGATCACTGAACTATAATCTCTCTCACCCGAGCAAGTCATCGAGAACCATGATTGGTCAATTCAGTTCGGTCTGATCTACACAGAATCATTCCCACACTGATACTTCTTCTTCTGAGAACTGATACTTTTTATCTATCTATATGAAACTACATATATATGTGTGCAAGATCGAAAAAGTAGAAGACGTAGGTTGACATTACATACAGTTTATTATGAAAATTTGATTATAGAAACCATTAATCGGTTCACGAATGCAAATAAAATTTAGAGTCAATTCTAATTAAAATTATTTTAAGAAAAAAATATATAAGAAAATCAAACACATAATCCAAAACTTATTAAATTAAGTTCCACGAACAAAGTTCTCTTTTAGAAATAACTAGTTAAAACAAGCATCTATTTCATTATTTATTAGAAAAAGTTGACCTTCTAGCTCACCTGTACATGTCAATGATTATCAGTTGTGCGTTTTATGATAATTGTAATTCTTTATTGTGTGATAATTTTTCAAAATAATGTGCAATATGTTCATTAGAAATATGTTCTGATTCATTAGGTTTTCATCAAGGCTTATTATCTTTATCAATAAGAAATTGAAAAATAGAAAGATGAGTATGATTTGCGTTTTATTGTAATTATCAAGAATACATACCAGCTTGAACACCTTCAACAAAGTCATGACCATTTATAACATAATGTAAAATGCGATATTCTATTTTTGAACATTCTTTTATATCTAACTGTTTTCCTCATTTCAATTGTTCTAATTCGATTTTCAACGATGTTGGACTCTAAATAGACAAATACTTAAAATATCTAAAGAAAATATAAATAACTATACCATTTTCTTAAGAATTGAAAGTTGTTTTAAAGTAAATAATGACCCATTAGATTCTAATTGTTGGAAAATAGTTTCAACATTTTTCACATCTATTGAAAATACTCAATTAATCAATAGTAATTGTTCTTAAAGACTAAATGATGATTGAGATATGACCTATTAAAAAAAAGCATCAAAATTATCGAGTGAGTTAACCGATGAAAATAACAAAATATACTGCTCGTAAGAAAAACAACTGATTCTAGTTGAACATTTGAAAAATGAGTCAAAACTGTGAATACAGATGATTACAGTTAAACGGCTAATGATCTTGAACATACTATCGACTTCGATTGATTTCTTTTTACAATATTTCGTCAAATTTTGAAGGTCTACCGATTCACTCTGGTTATCCAAAACTTCTTTTTTTAAATTATAATTAGCTTTTGGTAATCTAATAAGTTTTTGTTCAATATCACCAACATAAACAGCATCTATACCATGTGAACGATGACCTGTTCAGCAAAGAAACACACCAAGGTTATTCGATCTACATGGAAGATAATATGAACCATCAGCATTCGAAAACAACTCTTTTTTTTAAAAAAACCAATCACATTAATCAATGAACAATTTTTTTATTTATCAGCAGCTGTTTTAGGTATAACAACAGTTGTTATTTCTGTAGCTATTCGAAATGATGCGTGTACTGATAAACCACAACGCTGTAATAAACTAATTGATAAATGTTTACTTCTATTCAACATACTCCATCCATTGTAATACGATTGATTAATGTAATATCCAGTATTTTGTAAGTTCCAATAAGATAAATAAGTTGATATTCATCTCTGAAGTAATCAGTTCGAATATTTTCACTATTAGATCATGTCATTGAGAGAAGTAATGTTTTACTTATTGGCTAAAATGAATTACATAATCGTGTTTGTGTTTTTATTACTTTTAATATCATAATCAGCAAAGAATCCTTTTGATCCAGTATTTTTAATGATAATTAATTCTGTTTTTCTATTTGATTTGCATTCCTAAATAATTTTTAAACGAAAACTTAGTAGAAAATACAAAAACTCATACTTTCATCTATGAATAAATCTGTTTAATCATTGAACATGTCAAAACATTTAATGTTTTTGGTTTATTTAATTATATAATTTCTGTTTTATTTATATAATGAAATAGAATTTCATTATCTTGTGCTATATAGATATTTTTTTAGAATAATATTGAGAAAAACTTATTTGTATTATTTTCGAAACAACATTTCATTGAATGAGAAATGAGGCATGTTAAGACCGACGACATCTACAATTGATTTGGCCATTCATATAATATCGCTAAGACCAACAGATACATATTCTAAAGTATCTCAATTATCTTTTTCGTTTTTTTTCAATCAAAATCGTTTCGAATTTCGATGATCATGATATTAATTAAGCTATTATTCAATCAAATCATCAAACAAGTAGCGTTAAAATTCGGTATGATGCAAATTTTATTAATAAATTCAATTTTTTCAATATTAAGTTGGAATGTTTAACATTTTGTTCATTACTACCAAATGCAGGATGACGAAAAATTCAAGAAAATTTATCTTATTGATGAGATGATGATTGGCAACCTATTGAAAAATCGATATCTAGCAGAACTGAAAAGGCACAAGCATTTTATGAAACAAGAAATTCAGAATGAGAAATGGTTGTTATTAATTGACAAGAAAATCTTTTTAATCATACTTTTGAATATTTCCATTTCTGTCTGATTATTAGTTATAAGTTTCATTTAATCCGAATTCAAAGCATATGGAAGAAAGATTGAACCGTATAGAACAGCACTTGAACAAGTATATCTTAATTAGATACAAAAATGATGTAAAGGTCGTTTGTGAAGTGTATTGATTATTCTCAGCATCAGTGTATTTATTATTGTTTAAAAATTCAGTATAGATAGTATTTTTCTTCGATCACCGTATAATATTGTATGAGCTCCAAGTTGATCCAATTCATAAGAACAAGAAATTAGAAAACTATAGTTAATAATAGAAGAAATAATAAATTGCAGCTAAACATTTTTTATTTTAAATTTTCAATTGACTTGTTCTTTTCCGTCATTGAATATTGATTATGTTTAACGACTTATTTGAATTGAATTTAGTCTTATGATGACAGAAAAAGAACAAGTCAATTGAAACTTTGAAATAAAAACATGTTTAGCTGCAGTTTATTATTTCTTCTCCATTTTCAAGTATCATATATATGATCTATACTTATGATAATATACTTAATTACAAATCATATTTTTCTATCGAGAAAAACATGTCTAGAGCATTCTGATCGTCATCTACAGCATTCAAATGTTATTGTTCAAAAGAAAGAGCCATCGAGACTATTACTTTTCATAAACAATATAGAATATTAGGAATTGGTAGTTTTGAGGCATTAGTGAATGTGTGGGATGGTGCTAATGAAAAACTTTTATATAGATTTGATTAGTACAACATTGTTTTATTTGATTTTTAAAGGATTTAGTCTTTGTGTTATTTTAAATATTCAACTGGTATAACAAGTTTGCCGTTTTCATCACATAAGAAACTATGCTTGCTGTATCGTCATAAAATAATTGTGAATATGGTGCGAGTCTATACAATTAGCATCAAATGACGTTACAAAAAAAATAACATATTTTTTAGGCGTGTATTGGATTTAGCAACTAAACCTAAATGACAAAAATAAGTCGTGATTGTTGTTTTTTGTTGTTTTCGTTGTTGACATTATTACAAAAAAAAAATAATTGCGAATATATTATCATTTTGATGATTGATGAAACACTTTTGATCATCTTCATATGGCTCTTGTTCAATATTATAATAATAAGAATGAGAATCATGTACAATTAGCATCATTATATTTATCAAAAATAGATAAAAACTTTGTTTTCTTCTATACTATTAACTTTTTTTCTGTTTTTGTTTGTGATAAATGTTATCGATGTAGATTATGCACTTAGTGAAAAATTTATCAAAAGAAAATCCACATTATCGTGATGATCTAGATACAGCAACATATATTTATTGACATTTCTGAATTCGTTTAAAAAAAAACAAGTGGATATTTCACTTGCTATCATCCAAATATTTATGTCAATATGATTGATGTTTTTGTTAATTGATGCAAATAGGTATAGCTATGAATAAACCTATTGATATTATTAACCGATCATATGTATTGTTTATAGCATATTCTATTGGTTTGATGCGAAGAATTTCGACAAATATGAGTTACCTATGTCATATAACAGCTGAAATTCTGGATTTGATGTAAGATTTCAAATTGAAATAAATTCAGCAGTTGAACAAAAATACGTCAAGATATTTTCTTTTGTATGATTATGTTTTTTTCTTGTAAATAAATTATTGATATGCAAAGAACTTGATTATATAGTGAATGTAACAAATTACATGAATATTTGTTCATTGAGTACAGTTGTATGTAACATATGTGAAGATTACTAGGAAACCCTTTTTTCTAAACAAATCCGTAAACTAAATAAGTATCTAGTACTATGACTCGAAATTTGATATATGTTGCTTCGATCAAATTGCTACTATGCATATGTGATGTAAAGATAATTAATAAGAACTTATTATGTCATTTCAATCAAATCTTATCTCTTATTTACTAAGCATCTGACTGAAAATTTGAATTAATCAAATATTATAATGTCATCTATCGTACAGATTTATAATTCTTAAAATGCAAGCACAGTAAATTTTGAGCAAGGTAAAGATTCATATGTAAACACTTTTTTTTTATCTAATAAAGTAGTCTTTATAAGATCATTCAAAACTAGCCAAATTTAGATTTGTCTGTCTCATAATACGCTTTAATTTTGTTTAAAGATATTATTTGATTTTGATTGTTTAAAAATCAATTCTATTCTCTCGTTCAGCAGTTGATCAAATGGTGTTATTAATCAACAAACATCGATGTAAAATATTAGTATTTCATCTAGATATTAATCAAATAACCATCATTTACTTCATCAGCTATCTTTTTTTAATCGTTTGATGAATTATCATACATATGTATTTGATCAAAGTATCGATCGATTGTGTTGTTTTCGTTGAGATTAAAATATTTGGCATGTTAATTTTCACACTGCATATGTTAAACTTACAGATCAGCTTATTCAAATACTGAATTAATTGAAGTAGCTTTGTACTGTTATTTTCCAGATTATCAACATAACATTGTTGAATTAGATATAATTTACGAAAACCAACCATTGATTTCTGTTTCACATTATGATTAAGTTGATTAAATCATTCTTAGACCGTCAAGTAAAGTTTATAATTGGTGGTGTACCACTTCTATTCAAACGAATCGTGGAAACAAATTCTCTTTAAGATCACCTGTCAACTCCATTAACAACAAAACTAGTTTTATCTGTAAAAGATTCAGTTATTCATAAATGAAATAGTTATATTGACCATTTACCGAAATAACATCTAGATAAAAGAATTGACTTTACGACCGAATAATGATTGATATTTATTTTTAGAATAACCAAGCCATCTATTCTTGAAATGATATTGAATGACTTGCAGCTGTAGTATTTATATCGAAAAATGAAAACTTTAAATTTAAATTGAACTAAGAATTAAGATCGAATAAAAATATTGAACATCTTACAGTATGAAAAAATTTATCGCATCGTCTTGTTAATCGACAATATCATTATAATTGACAAAAATGAAATTATAGTAATGCTAAACAATGAAAACGTCGATGAAACGATAAAATTTTTATGATTTTTCAAATTCATCATAGTTTTATTTGATAAGCCATTCTCTTTTGGCTTCATATGGATATTAAAACAAAAAAGAATTTTTGTCATTTTTTTTTGTATTAGATAGAATAAGTAAATTTAATATTAGGTTGATTAATTTGTTTCATATATTTAAATATGAAATAAAATATTAAACATAGCAAATATCTCGGTTATTGTAAGTTAAAAGAACTTAACTTTTAGGGTCCGAAGTCTATTTAATAAAAAATCAATCGAGGTCAATATATTTTTGTACTTTTTAAGCCTCACATGACTGTGCATAGTTGGTTATTTTTGAAGCGCAATATCACGCATGGTTACTTAGATTAATGTAGATAGCTCAAGGTTTGGTATATTTCGTAATCGCAAGTAATAGAAGTAAAACAAGTATGTGGGTTGTTGAAAAATACATGTTTACTTCTAAGGTTGTTCTCCAACTGACGATGATTCAACAAAAACAACGTAAATAGACGAGATTGTTGAGTATAAAAGCACATACCTTCTTCATTGATGTTCATTCAATTGTATATACAAGTTTTATTTCTAAAACACGTAAGTGTAGACATTAAGTAAAATTTATCTATAGATCTTTTTTATCTTTATACTAATTCTAGCGTGATATCATATAAATAATGAGTTGGGATCCATGGGATTACTATCCTCCATGGGGTGGAATGATCTATGACGATCCTTATTGGGATTATTATCGAAACCGTCGACCATACCGTGGATATCCTCGAGTATATGACCCATACCGTTACGGTCGAGGATATGGTCGACATCGGTACCGATATGGCGGAGGATATCCTTATGGAGACTACTGGCCTGGTTATTGGTATGGTGACTATTGGTAGAGCTTCACCATTATGGTTTAGAACCAAAAAACATTGACATGCATATTTTTTTTTATAATTAGTCGCTTTAATAAACATATAATATCTTTCACCACTTTGAATTAAATGATTTGACTAATTAATGAGTCATTTCAAATCAATGCATATATAGTAACTCGCGGTATGAATCCTACATTGGAAAGATATCAAATATTGATTCAGTAAAAAGTGACTAAAGTTCACCAGACATAAGAGGATTCTCTTGAATGAACACAGTAAAATAAATCTCAGAAGACTCTAAGACACAATCAATTTTCCATTATTTCTGAAGTTTATTGATTATTTTTAGCGCTTGTGCATATCTTATTATTTTAAGATTCAATATAGATAGTATTGTGCTTTGGTCATTTTAGCGTTGTATAAGCTGTAAATAGAACAATTGATGAGAACAAGTAATTAGAAAACTATACTTACTCACAAATGCAACTTTTCTATCGAGATAGAAAACGTCTCGAGGTCACTGCGATGATCCTATGTAATATGCTCTGATGAAATTTTTCAGATTTTCTTGACGAAAAAGTTGTTCTCATGATCACTCCATTTTAATCAATGCTGTACACATCAAAATATATTACAAGTGAAGACACTCTTCTCGAACAGCAACATATTCATAAAAATTTCAGGATTCTGTCTACACTACTGAAACCTTCACATAAACAGTTAACAAATATGGGTGAATTACACTCATATTGTACCATTGCGTTGCCAACAGTAAAACGCTCATATCTCAACTTCTGCTCAATGGATTTCGATAATTTTAAAAAAAACTTCTTACTGCCTAGGCTATTTATCAAATATACTATCAAGTATTAAGGCTGCTATCGCTCTAAGATTTTCAACGAAAGAAGAAAGAAGTAACTGATTTTTGCCCTGCTTCTATTGACAAAAAAAATCGCTTTTCTTTGCCATAACTTTCATTGGACAAAACTAATTTCTTAGAGCTATTTTGTAGCCAAAACTTTTCTCTTTCTGACTATATAAATTAAATACTGCACTATACATCAGCATTCGCCTGTCACCACTCACGCTCATATCCGCACTTCACACCTCACACCTACCCATTCACACTCGCACCGACATGTACAATCACATACAGGTCCACATCCACATCCTTAATTAATTTTGATTAAAGTTCACCAGCTTTTTTAAAACGTAAGATTTCTTATAACAATATAGATTCTTATTAGTTTTCAATTTTACATAATTATTCAAAGATTAAATCTTGTAAATGTTGATTTTTAAATAGTTGAAAAATTTCACGATAACTATCAATAAGATGAGTAAAAACATGTATCTGCAAAATTTTCAGCCAAAATAACATTTTATTGATCTAATTTCGTTAGTTTAACATTCGTTTTCATTTAAAGTAATTACAGTGAAAGAAAATAAATCACTAGCACAAAAATAAATAATTCAATTCTTATGCTTGCTATTCGTTATCAAAGATCGAAAAATTCTCTACTTAACATGATTCGTCTCGTTATCACAATAGTTAAAAAACCGACTTCAAAATGACGGTAAGTATAGATGAAGAAGATTCTAGTTCTTATGGATATATACATTTGATAATTTGCTATCGAATATCATACACTAGATTGTTTAGTATTGAATAAATATGCCGTTACTCCACATGTTATATAAATTTTATTGAAATAAACTTCAAAACAAGGGGAAAATGTTGACTTTTCACAACCCTATTGAAAATAGCTCAAATCTAATTTTTTTCGTCAGCTGAAGTGAAGAGGAGAACTTTATGATACACTATGAGCCCAGAATCTGGCATAGTTTTCATTTTCCTAAGAAGCTACTCAACTGTTGGTTGAAAAAGCGAAATTTTCGAAATTTGGACAGAGTAGATAATCGACTTACTTCGTAAAGATTACTGTCAGAAGTTTTCAATTACAATTGAACACTAGAACTTTTCAGCAGTTGCAAAAACATTTATATTGTTGTACTTTTATGTTTAGTAGTTAATAAAAAATCCAAAGTAGAAGCAATTCCTAACTAAGAAAACTTGTTCTATTGTACATGTTCAATACTTTTCAATAACATTTTGTGTTTTAATTTCTCTATAAATGTTTTTAATATAAGACTTGTCTGCTATTGACTGGCTAATAGTTTAGCAACGAAAGATATAGCATAGGAAAAAAAAACAAAGAAATTATCAAGGGAGCGCAAAGATCACCATTTATTCTACTTCACCTCTTTGGCTTTTTTAAGACCAATTCTCTCATAAAAAATACGTAAAATTATCAAAGTATACTTTATTTATTAATATTCTAAAAAGAATACAAAATCAATTATTTCAAAAAAGAAAATAAAAGAGATTACTTTTTTTTCTATTACTGAGATCAATAAAAATGACGATGATGACATTTTCTTAACCATTTTAATTTTTCACGTAGTTTTATTTTTTCATGCGAAGGATTTTTATTGAATGAATGATCTTCCTTTGGAAAACATAATAATTGAACAAGAATAACTAATTAATTTAATCTATGATCTAATATAAAACTTTGATCAAGAGAGACTCTTGTATCATTTTCACCGGTAACTGTATGGACTGATGTACGTATAATTAGGATATATGACGAAGATTGTCGTTTGATCTCAGGTGTTCTTGCTCATACTCAAAAAGATTTCTGATTTCAACCGAATGAAAACCAGAAATGTCAATCTTATAGGATCCTAACTGCTTTTCATGGTTTGCGTCATGAGCTGGAATGATTCGATGTTATTTCTAGAGAGAAATATGAGTGCGCGTCTCATTCAGCAGTATGTACATAGCCTTCTTTGTAAAACAAAGCATAGAATAATAAAAACTACAAAAAGGTTTATTATCTTCATGAGCCTTACATCATATATTTAGCAGACTTTTTAGAATATATTCTAATTTCATAACTCCTGTAAGTGGGAGAAGTTGCTAATTTATCAAGGACACAAATGATTAAAGAATTATCAAGATTAAAAATATTAGTTAATCATTACAGGTACACGCTAAAAGATGAGATATATGATAGTGTTACTACATAAAGTGTGGATGACTTGAATGTTGTATAGTATTCGTTTTCTTAAGGCGATCAATCAGTGGAAAATATAATTTTTTCTTTATTCGAAACGGATTCTATGATCACATCTAAATTTGGTTTTTGCATCGTCAGACCATCCATTTCTAGATAAGTGTATACTTTTTATTACTTCGTTTTGTCGTATTGCATCGAGTAAGAGTTCTGTTCCATTACTCTCACTACATTCTCCAAGTAGAAAGATCGTCTCTAACACATTATTTTTTTTGATCATTTTAGCAATGATTATGAGGTCCTGTTCATTAAACTGTGTTCCACTCAATGCAATCTCATTGATTTTTGTATTGTGTTTTAACATCTTGCAAATGGATCTAAGACCTTCAGTATCAATATTATTATGACCAACATTGAGATTTTTTAATGTTGCTTTCGAACTACAAGCATTGGCAATGAGACGTGCATGATCAGCCGAGAGTTGATTATGAGCAAGGTTCAATGAAATCAACGTTGTGTTTACTTCAAGAAAGTCACATAATTCTGCGACAACAAACAAAGGTAGTTTTTGATGAGTAATGGTTAAATAACGAAGAGTCTTATTTTCTTTAATCATTTTGAAAAGATTGCCCATGTTCTTATTGCTAACTTTACATTCGTCTAACGTAAGCCATGAGATTGAAGTGTTTCTTTGCAGCGCCTCTGCAAAATTTACCACGGCATCTTCACAATTGACAGCAAATTCAACCTTTTTGAAGAATACTCCTTCAAGTCGACTATTAGAATTAAGTCCTCTTGATATGGCCTTCAATGTAGTAGAGTCCATGAACATTTGATGAACGCGTAATTCACAACTTGATGTAAGCTCGGTAGTTTTAATTACAGGAATGGGTTTCCATTCATAATCGAGAGCAGGAATTACATGAATATAGCTCTTGGAATTGAGTTGCAAAATAACAAAAGTATTCGTCTCATTTTTTATCATGTATTCAACTACTTCATTCAGAATCTGCGACTTGATCACGTAAAGTGTCAAGAATTTTTTCTTTTCAGAAAGTGTTTTCGCAAGTAATGTTAGCACTTGCAATTGTTTCTGACCACATACTGTAACATTATTTAGAGTCAGAAGTTGTATGAATGATTGTTTAATTGTTTCTAAAATTTTGAGAAAACCATTCTTTTTAATAACACAATCGTTAATTATTAGTTCATCGATTCGAATGCCATTGTTTATGATTGCACATAACTGTTTAGAATTCTGAAAATCTTGCGCGCCAGTGAAAGTAACTCGATGATTATCGGCATCGTATTTACCATTGATTCTCTTAATTTGCTGGGTAAAAACGGCTCTTCGTTTGGCGACATCAGGCCTATCAAGATGTAGCATGCATACCCAGCGTAGATCTCCATCTTCATCCATTGTGCTTTTGAGTCCACCTAGCGTTTTGTTTGGATCAACACCTTGTAAAAGAGCAACTAGCTCTTGCAAATCAGCACCGTACAGGCTCATTCCTGTAGAGTCAACAAAAGATGATGCTGTTGTATGTTGATCTAATGAAAAGCTTTCTGTAGCGACATTGATCATAGTGTTCCTAGTATCCCACAGAGTACCGTCATTGAGTACGTCCGGAATGGAAATAAAAGAAGCAATTGATGAGAAATCTGGAACAAGGAAACCATCGATAAAAACTTCGCCTTGCACTATTTTTATTATAGAATGAAGATAGGGACCGTATTTGATGAAGAATTGTCGAGGTTTTCTGATAATATAACCTTCATGAGCAGTTCGATGAATATTATTTTTGCAGTCACATAGAAAATGAAGTCGAAAATGATGTCGGTTCACATCAGTCTTGTTAGGCTCTTTGATGGCAATGAACAATCGAGGTATTGAAAACTCAGCAAGCTCTGGATATTGATTCGTGGTTTTCTTAGCCGTTTCAATCATAGTTGCTCTCACTCTATCGGTCTGCTTCTCAACTTGGTCTAGTCTTTCAACGAGGTGTGAACAGTTTGTAGCTTCTGAACTACCTATTGTCAACTGTTCAGCTGAGTGCGCCTCGATCTCGTGAGATCGGTTCGCGCGAATTCGATACGGCTCTAATTGACGTCCTGTGTTATCGACAAGAAATGGGATCAATTTTCCCTTGAGAGTAAATGAGGAAACTGTTGGAAAATAGCTCACAACATGTTGCAGAAATACGTATTCTTTTCTTTCCACATCAAACGAATCGATATAAATGGGCACCGTTATCTTTGTACCTTGATAGCACACCGCCTGGAAGACATTTGATTGCTCTCGAAATCGACTGAGTGTTGATGTCATGATCAATTTGAAGAAAGCAGAACCACGAAGTTTTGACTGATTTATATGTTTATTTGATATAGAAAATTTCAACTTACGTTTTTCGTATTCTTCTGTCTGTTTTATATAGCATTTGACCTGGCCACTTAAGATTACACAGTATCAGCACAAATATTTGCAGAAAAGACGATAAACGATCATAAACATTTTCATTAAATATGACAATTGACAAAGCTAGAGGCTTTTATAGAACTTTTGTTGTAATCT
>CAJNOP010000012.1:206366-230585 GCA_905250075.1 Rotaria sp. Silwood1 | reverse complement strand
TAGTTTCACTTAATTGTTCATATTATTGAGCTAAATAATTTCGATAGCCTGCTTTTATTAATATTAACAGATACGTAAAACTACCTAACCTACACGTTAATTAAATCATATTAGAAGAAAAATAGTCCACTCCTAACAGGAAATCTTAATCGGCTACATGGGGAGCATTTGTTAAAATTCTTGAGTTCACTTTTTCTGGTTAAGAAAGGGTCTGTTCCAAGTTAATCAGGATTTTTAATAACTTCGGTTAAAAATTTTCAGAGTCAACAATGCACATCATTACAGGTTTGTCGAAATTTTCAAGTCGAGGTTTTCAGACATGACAACATCGATTTCTAATGGCTTTCGTCAGATTTTGTTAAGACATTGTTAGTTTCTCTAAATAGACGTTTCCTGAACGAAAACCTCAAAGTAAAACATTAAAATTCTGGTCCCAGTCATGTAATCATTCAAATATAAATAAATTGCCTGTTAGAAGAGAAATTAAAAATTAATATTAACAATAAAATGATCCGTCAATCGTTAATATTAATGACTTAAGTGTAGTTCGGAATTTTTTTTTTGTACTTATATTAACAGTTAAGAAGTCAGTCAATGCATAAGCTTCAATTAACGTCAATGATTCATCGCTATTCAAAAGTTTTGTTTTTTGAGGTGTTTCAATGAATCTTTTCTTGATACAATTCTTAGCAAAATTTCTTTCATTTTTATCCTTGAAAATAAAATTAGACTAAGTTCCACTGGCTTACCAAGAACCTACACTCCTAGCTATATCAAAGATCCATTGACATCAATGGTCTAAAAAAAGCAGAAGATACTAGTTAATATTAGATTTTTGCAGGCGTAAAGAGCCTTGTTTTTATGCAATTTTTATTGAGGTGATGGCTTATTCAATAGTTTATGGCTTTAGTCGACAGATTATCTGTCCAATAAAAAGTAACAATGTGTCAAAATCGGATGATTTTCTCATTGAATTCCATTGTGCAAAGGTTTGTTTGTTTATTGTTGTGTAATTAATGTTAATCTTTGAGATTTGAAGGATCTTCAAAAGAAGGATATAATTGGATCATGCGATCCATATTTCATCAGTCTAATTGACGATGGACGAATTCAGTTCATGTTTGTATTCTCGAATGAATTCAATTGATTTTGAAACTTATTCTTTATTAGATCTTCATGTATTACGAATACATTTTCTCCGTTTTGGAATGAACAATGGTTGGTTAGAAATGTTCCTCGAACAGCGAAACTTTCAGTTGAACTCTTTGATAAAGATGATGATATAGTCAGTGATCATTACATTGGGAATTTTAAAGTAGCTCTTCTTCCAACAAATCGTCGATTGATTGAAATCAAAGACAGTTGTGGCAAAGTGCGAGGAACATTCGAATTGAGCATTAATCGTTTGTCTTCATCAGCCGAGACACCAATTCTTCGTCCATATACATTTGATGGTCCTGTTCGTTATTCTCGTCACAATTCATTGACTCTTGGTCATTTAGCCAAAGTCAATGATGAGCGACTTTATTCAACTTGGGAAATTTATCTAAAACGAATCGATTATTTCTTTAATCTGAATCAAAAACAGAAGTGGGATCCATCGAACAAAGCAGCAAAATTGATATTCGAAGGACCAATGGCATTTGGTGTGCAAACATTGATGAAACGAGCATATCATATTCTCTATGCGAAACATACAACAAATCAATTTGGTGTTTTAAATTCTAGTGATGATCTTTGGAAATTATTATCTGATGAAACAAAACTCAATATAAAACCCTGTGTTTATACTTACATTATTGATGATACAACATGGAAATTTTGTGAAACAGGTGCGTCATTTTCCGTTGACTTTGCATCAAAACACGCTCTTCATGCAAATTGTTCCGAAACTGTTTGTTACGCAGGAGAATTTCATCTACGACCAATTTGTGGATGGAATAGATTCAATTCATCTGACCCGTTAGATTTTGATCAATGGGAATTAGTTATTGATAATGGATCAGGTACCTATGCACCGGATCGATCACTTCTTAGTAAATTGAAAAATTTACTATCTTTCAATTTTCCTGGTTTGAAAGTTGTTACTTATCATTTTGAAGACCCTCAATTGAAGTCGAGTATTGAAGCTTGTCGATCATTTGCTAACTCTTGTTCAATTAAATCAATGAAAACAACTGAATAACTTGTTTCACAGCAGTTTCAATTGTGAACACAGAATTGACTCCAAACTATGTTTTATAAGTCTTTTTTTTTAACTAATTGATATTGTTATTCTAGCATATTTATTCGCCAGACAAAGAAAAATAAATATTTGATTTTATTTTATTTTAACTTCAAGAAAAGATTAATCGAGTGTAGATATTCTTCATTTCATTCTTATTATATCTGAATCAATAGCAATTAGCATTTGTTCTTGTTGAACTGAATTCACATTCACTTGTGCGCAAACGTCTCTTCATTGTGTCAAATGACATATGAAATTGAAATCAATCACTTCTGCTAGCTTAGAGAGAGAAAAAGATTCCGATTAGTTCTATTTCTAGTGACATGTTTCATATCAAAGATTAAATCAATAAGTTAAGACTAAGGTCGACTGGATGAATGTGCTATACCAGGATGAAACAAAAAAAAATATTTTAAAAATTTTTCGCTATTTTATTTGTTTATGTTAATAATTTTGCAAAGATTTCGTCGCTTTTCATATTCAATGAAATCATGTTTAGCATAGATTATCTCATCGAAAAATAATTGAGAACGACAATCAGTATATCACCAGAGAAAGAGAAGCCATTGGATTTTTCAGTTTACGCAAAGATTAATATAGATTGAGAAAGAGAAAAGTTCATTCAGCACGTTACTTCTGCTTTTTGAAGATGATCTATGTCTATTCTGGTCGATAAACAATGGGATTTTGTTTAATATGCAAAGCCCGGCAAACATTCCGAAATCAAAGATAGCTTTTATCTTGTTCATGTTGATACATAGAACTCGGTAACCTATATTCACAAACGACTACTTTTCATAGATCTCGAAATAAAACAAAATCATAAATACAAAATTTGTCTACGAACATTACTCTAGCATACATAGGCATTTACGTATGTTATGAAAACACAAATAAAAGTTTATGAGCATCAGTGTTTTGAGAAGATTTCTCTACCAGAAATGATACATGAGCTGTTTTAAATTCATTCCAACCGATGTTTATGTGTCGCATAAGATTGAATCGACATCAATACAATTTCACGTCATTTTATGATAATTATGCATCTAGTGTTACTTCCGAATAGGTTTAGATGATCCGTTTCTCTTTGGTTGGCCTAGTTTATGTACAGCTTATCGAGGGATATTAAAGAGAAATGCTAGAATGAATGAATAATAGTTTTCAATAAAAGTAGTGTGTTTGTGACGCATTTTAATTACCACCAGATGCAAGGATCACATAGGAATCAATAAAAAATTACTGACTGATTTCATGATTAATCGAGTTTTTACTTAGCGTAAGTTCGACAAAATAGAAGCAATAGCAGTCTGTATTGATCTCGTTTTTTCACTGTCAAAAATTTGCGATACAGATTCGTTTAGTTCTCAACGGATGTATTCTGGCAACTCTTGATAATATAATGTGCTCTCACGATGGTATATTATCGTGGAATCTATCGTAACGATAGATTTTTTTGACTTTTCAGTTTTTGTAGAGTGTTGTTTTGAAAAGTAGTGAACATCACAAAAAATTTTCCATAGTTATAAGTCGTATCAATTCCTAAATAATAAAAATGTCTCTGAATATCATCATTTAATAGTTACTCATATAATCATTCATAGTACTGTTTCAATACACATGCTGGTGCAATAACACTTGATTTCTATGATGCGTACGGATGGATTAGGAGAAGAACGATAACGATAGTCATACTTTCGAGTCGTTTTTAATCTATTTATTTAAACAAATTCATACGTTTCCATAACTACTCTTCCAGTAGTGAATGACGAGCAACGCGATCAATTATTCTCTTCCATCAAGAAGATAAGAGCTTCTTATCAAGGTACACTGTAAAGTCGAAACAAACTGAGGTATCATTTAAGAAACATATTGACCTTTTTCGATGCTTCGAGAACTGAACAAGGCTATTTGACGGACTAGTACATCGTTTAACTCATTGGAAGTGCTAGCATCAGTAAGTCAAGTTTAATTAATGCTATTTGTGTGGTTTCGATAGTTTTGACAAGTTCTAATTTAAACTCCTGCACAAAATAAGTCAAATGCTATTGTTATCATAGTAGCTATGAGTTCAGTGCATAAACACATACATATGATATTTCTTTCCACAATATAGCAATTATTGAGTTATTAGATCGAAGACAAGTAAGCAAATATGTGATATTATTTAATATCTACATCTTTTCAGCACATGATGACTCATTAAGAGAATAATAACAGAATTCAAACAATCAAATAATAAAAAAACTGATAGTCATGTTTTTTTTTCTTCGGTATCTTACAATGGAGAGTTTGCGCAGTTAACTAATAAAAATAGACGTATTCAATTCAAATTAAAGTTTTCACTGCCAAACTAACAAATTAAAAATTTATTTTGTCCTTGGCATGTTCGAACTGAGATGCTTGAATTTTATCGTGTTTAAAGTATTTGTAAGACGCTTAAAATTTCAATTATTTGTACAGGATTTTTTTATGATGATTAGATGGATCTACTTGAAAATGAGGAATCTTTCATGTTCTTTCTTCGTTTTTATCTGGGTTATTCCAATGTAATGAATGCTTAAAATAGACACAAACTCATGATCATGGATTTCTACATTATTTATTATACGTCATCTGTTATATTTCATGCGTTTTTTTCGTAACAACAATAACACTATGATAGAGATTCTTGTTGTTGATATTATTTTATCAAAGATCTAAGAATATTTGTTAACGATGAAAATTTGAAATTAAATATACATAAAACAACATGATTTAGTTTCACTATAGAAAAATCGTTTTTATTTAGTTTAAATTCAACCTTTCAAACAACACAAGCTATTTCAAGCAAAAGATCTTTATGACAAACTATTATACGTTTACAAATCAACATGTTATATGAGATCAACACAAAAAAAATCAACTCATCTTATTACAATCTGGCTTAACAGTATTCATATAACAAAGTTTTCTCTACTCTATACGCGTATTTTATTTCAATCAAAGTAAATTATTTAAAATATCTTTCTATTCCGTTAATTAAAATAACCACATAATGTCTTTACAAAGTAATGTGTGCGATACACATGTGTTCGGTTGTGTAAAATACAACGTATTTTTTTATGTTTTAATCATCTTCGCAAGTTAAATGAAAGAAAACAAAAAGAAAACATCATTTGTGTAAATAGAACACGCATCCAATATACGAGGAAGAAAATGTAAATCCATAAACGCCGAAAAGAAAAACATTACTCGAGGAAAAACATTATGAACACACAATCATAAAATTCAACAAAGATGGAACTAGACAAAATAGCAACAAAACCAATATCTCGTCCGTCTTTAATATGTAATATATGTGGTGATGTTGCACGTGGCTTCAATTTTGATGTTATAACATGTTTATCTTGTAAAGCTTTTTTTCGAAGAAATGCTTTTCGATTATCAGTAAGTTAATTTTCTTCAATGAAATCTATTCTATACTTTTTTTATCCAACAGAAAATACGTCGTTGTTCACATACAAATTCTTGTAATATAACAAAAGAAACACGTAGTTATTGTTCAGCTTGTCGTCTAAAAAAATGTTATACATTTGGTATGAATCCGAAGTTAATTCGATTGATTGTTCAGCATGAAACTAACTGTAATATATATAAACAATTAATAATGGCAAAACAAAAACAAATTCAATTACCAACAGTATCATAATGATATACTTTATTATTTCAATGTAATTTTCTTTTTCTTTAGCCTAAACCACTTGGTCTTCTTGAAAATGATCGTTCAACTTTGACATATGATCAATGGAATCTTCTTTCAAATATTATTCTATCATATAATGAACAAAATGTTATCAATCAAGTTAAACATATACTTGAAGAAAAATCTTCATTACCAGTAAAATTACGTTTGAAATCTTCTGATACAATAAATCTTATGAGTAAACCTTTTGAAAATATTATATTACTTATAAATCATTCACCTCATTTTCGTTGTTTATCAAGCAATGCTCATCGAGCAGTTTCATTGCATAATGTATTTTTTACTGGTGCTCTCGATGGATATTTTGTTGCTCGTGAAACTGATCTTTTTACAAATTTGAATTATATGATTGCTAGTGGTGCTATTTATGGACATGATTATGTAATGAAATGTGCACAAAATAATGAACGATTGGAACCAAATGGAGATCTAATTAAAATAATGTTATTTGTTTTGATATTTTCAAGTAATTTTTCAATGGTTATATTTAATGATCAAGAAGATTTCAATACTATGTCAAGTTCGATTGAATTAATACATATACAAGATATCTATGTCACGGTATTATGGAAATATTTAATTTATTTATATGGATATAAGCAAGCAGTAGTACGTTTTTCTAGATTGTTAAAAACTGTTCTTGATATGCTTAGTCGAGTAGAAGAACTATCGAAAAATGTAACTCTACATAAAATGATTAATAGAATTGTGACACATACAGAACGTGCTTTGGTTATACAAGAGTGAATGATATTATAATTTATGTTTTATAAATTAATATATGTTTGTCATGTATATTGATTACAATGAATATGAAGATCTGAGTTAACTCCTATTTTTCTTGTTCAATATATGTTAAATTCAAATTCTTGTTAGTATCTTTACATTGTAATGTTTTGTTAATCATTTTCCTATCAACAATTGAATGACTGTTGTGCAGACTATTATTAATCGTTATTTTGTATATTTATTTATTTAAAATTTCATCATATACTTTTTTTGTTGTATACATGTAATTATGATTTAACCCTGTAATCGTCAAAGACCTTGTAATAAACGTTGATTATATCAATTAATTAGTATCTCACATTTTTTTTCTATCTTGTTTCAGATAAAAGCATGCTTAATTCATAATTATATGCAAACGGATAATAACAATAAATTATTCTCAAGTTCTACTTTCTCTTTTTCTATCTTGATCACGATTGAAAATAAGTCACGTTCGTCTAGAGTTTCTTCATTGTTTGTCAATGCTTTATTAGTGACGTTTTCTTCATAATTTAGTGTTCATTATATCTCTAATGATGATATCTTTTGAAACCTCTTATCTATTTTTGTATTATATAGCTGAAAGTATCTCAAAACTTGTATGAAATAATCTCTGAGCACGTATTAATATTTTATTTGATGCATCACTTATGTTCTACGTATTGTATACCTGACTTAAACCAAGCTTATTCCAGTCTAGTCAGATTTGGACGAGAAAATTTTAATGTGTATGCATTTTAAAAATACAGAAAGGCTTCAAATGAGTTGTAAAGATATATATGGTATGTGGTGAATATACATTGATGTAAATATACAGTATATGAATAACTATCATGATAAAGCTAGAAAATAAGTAAAATCTAGAATTAATTAGAAAGAGTTATTTTGTTTTATCTATTTTGAACGATGATGAACAACAGAAAGACTTTAGTATTATGTTACATCTGATTTGCATATTATAAACATGTAATTTTGACATTATTATTAATTAATTCATGAATGCTCTACTGTAATATTAGTATTTGTTGATACTTTTGTTGCCGAATAACAGATTTTCTTTCATACAATGATTCTAATATATGCAAGCTTCTTTTCATCGTACTACTTTATAATTATTAAATCCTGATTTTCTTTAAAATAGTTGTTCAATGATGATAATGGAATAATAAAATCTTCTTTCGAATGTATACCTGCATATGATGAACAAAATATCCAACAATAAAAATTGAAGTTATCATTTATAAAATATACTTTGGGTTTTATGTACTTCTTTTTTTCAAGTAATTGAAATTTGATTGAATCTTTCTTGAACCTACATTCGTTCAGCAAATCATCAATGATCAAGTATATTTATGCATCACGAAATCCATCGATAAATCTAACTATACCAAAAAAACATTTTTTCACTAAATAAATAATTGTGATTAAAATGAATACTTGTACAATATATTCCAATCATTCTTATAGTTTCAAAGTCATATGAGCTTTTTATTAAACCGCTATTCTGACCGATTGAGATAAATTATATTTGCAAAACAAATTCATTGAAAGATAGCTCTACCTCAACAGTCACTTATTCAATAAACTTTCTAGATATTTTCTTCTGTTCTTTTTAACTCAAGAAATGAATCGTAAAATTTCCTTTGCAACTGATTCGTATTGGCTTTTCTTTTACATCAATCATATATCTATGCGGTAAAAGTGCTTAGAAAAATGAAAGGAAAGCACATATGTTCATATAGAAAACGTCTTTCAGGTATCACCCTATGTGAATTTTACAAAAAAAATCGTAGTAACAATGAATAACCATTATTTTCATATGCGGATGTCCATAAAAAGCATACTATTACATGAATAGAATATTCTCCGTCAAGCCTGAGCTCATTGATCCTAAGCGCATTTTTCAATCTAGTCCATAAAATCTATAAGCTACTTAGAGGTGCACCTTGCAAAACGAATTATGAATCAAAACGGTTTTATTAACTCTAATTTGTAATAATTGCTGCAATTGACATTAGTGGAAGCGATGATGGTTGAGTTGCTGAGCTATTTCATATATATATGTATTATAAAATTTCCTCGCTCCTTGAAACAAGTCAATTTGCTGTCAAAAACGTGAAAATTGAGATAAAGGCATGAGAAGATATGGTGAGATGTGATCTTTCATGAATGACTAATTCTTAATTTTGCGCTTTGTTTTTTTTCCAAATATCCTCATCATTTTCTGCTTAAACAATGTGTCTTTCAGCAAAAAACACGGAAGACCTTCTTTGTATTTTGTCTGTTCATTTTTTTTTTGATCGCGCATTTTAGAATTCTCGAAGAAGCTTCATTGCAATCAATGGCTTTACTTTTAATCTGAAATATCATGTCAAGATACAGGGCATGTTAGAGTTTCGTTTGTGAATTAAACATTGTTACTATTATATAAAAGAATACTTATCAAATCAAAGCAACTTTTCTTGAGAATTCTTCGAGATATATTCGACCTTTTATTAGGGTTCTCTTCTTAAAAAGAAAGAGTTTTGAGGAAAAAAAAAAGAATTCTGTCATGCTGTGCATCTTGAAATGCTCTCTCAAACAAACAAAAAAGTTAAGTCTATAGAATGAAGATCTACAGAGAATTTTAGATTGCTAAATGAGCTATTTTTAACTCTGTGTTAGTTGAATGTCTTTTAGAAACAACATGGTATACGGCTGAATATTTTATCATAGCCTCTCCACTACAGGCTCAACACATCATGAAAATTTGATGCGATTTGGATGTATCTGACCAAAGATCGATTTTTGAGAGGAGAATGTAACTGAAGATAAAAATGGGATAAATCTAATAGAAAGAATTGAACTTCTTATTTAAGTATTAGGATAGATTTTTATCATATATACTTTAAATAATAGCAAATAGAGGTATATTTGGAAATATATGCTATTCATTATTGTATATTTAATCATTGTAAATACGAATATTGTCAGAAGCTTTTCGATTATTCAAATATCTTTTGTGAATATCTTTTTCGAGCATATTACGTATCTAAAAATACGAACTTTCGTGTAAATGCCAAAAAAATGTATCTACAAAAGTTCCATACACTTCAAGAAATAGTGTTTGATTGTAAACAAGTTTTATTTTTCGATTGTTGATTGCTTGTATATTTATTTTGATACTTACATGAAAGCAACGTGATACTCAATCGATCAGAGATTGAACACGAATCAAATTTTTTAAAATACACTTGAATCGAATTAAACTCGGTTTCATATTGCTTCTGCAATAAACCGAATATTTTAATAGAAAAAAACTTTTGTATTTATATTTGAAGTATATTGTAAATCAATATTTGACAATCGATTGTATATTACAATTACAAAAAAAAATACGTCTTCATTCTAGATTTTATTTGGAGAAAAATTCTTTTGGTTTAATATTATTAATCGTTTTAAAACAAATTGGACATGATTGTTGTATCAAACTATAAGCACACACATAACAAAAATAATGTTTACAATCTCCAATTGATTCATGAGGCATTACAATCGATTGTTCACATACAGAACATATATTTGTTTGTTCAAGTCGTTTCATTATTGTTCCCGATAAATAGTTTCTCATTAATGTACGTGCTTTTAATGAAGTTATAAATGGTATTAATGTACCTAATGTTTCATTAAGTGTATGCCAAATTAATTCACGTTTCATATATGAATAATCAAGTATACGAAGTGATGGAGGATGATTATGAACTGTTTTTAAACTAGTTAATCGTTCGAATAGATTAATATATTTACCACCATGAAGAAAGACTAGAAAATTAATGAATACAAGTGATTTATAAATAAATTGAAATGGTAATAAACGACGATAATCAACTAAAAATTTTTCATAAAGATAAGAAAAAACAAATGATGATAAATAAAGAAATTTTTGATAACGTGTTAATGGTACTGATGAATATTTAATTTGTAAAAGTTGTTGACCAATTGTTGTTGAATAACTTGATGAAAGAAGTGTATTATATGATGTTAATAAACGAAGAAATAATTGAAATTCATGTTTAAATGAATGTGTTAAATGTGAATAATTAAAACGAAAAAGTGATGAAAATATATCCCAATTATATGAATGAAAATCTTCATCGAGATAATTTGCATCTATTTGAGGTGTTCGAAGAGCTGTCATTTGTTCATCCATTATGATCTAAAATAAATTTACAAAATATTTTAGACTATCGTTCTCTCAATCAGTAAAATTGTTCATATTAAGCAAAAGGGTAATTTTTGTTATATAGGATTTTGTCTTGATTGATTATAGATTATATTCATAGTACTAATTAACGAACTTTTAATGGTAATACTAACATTAAATTCATGTCAAAAGAAATTTTGAATATGAAATAAACTAATATATGTCATTTTCTGTTTATTGATCAATAAGTTTATACTACATATCATGCGGATAATGCAAATTTTTGGGAAAAAATGACGCATTATGTTCTGAGAATTGCAGGATTTTGTCTATCAAATTCTAGAAGAACATTTTATAACTCATGTCAAATCATTATTAATTCGATATTATATTCTTTGCTTTTAAAAAATAGGTTATACTTTAGATTATTATTAAATAAGGTCGGTTTTAAGCAGCTAAGTATTTCTAACTGAAGTATGAAGTCCGTCATTTTATTTATTCAATCTTTTCATCAAAATCCATTATCAAAAGTCTATATTTTCAAAACAAATTTTTTAATGAATTAAAACAGAAGTGTAGTCAAGTATAAATATACTAAACAAACTATCTGACAAATATCAATCATACAAAAATAAAACGGACAATTAAAGTTTCACATCTATCATTTGATTTGAATATTCAATAAAATATTTATTTATCTTCGTTCCCATAATTAAAAGCTTATTCAGTTGGTTTTTTAACAAAATCATCTTGTGCAATATCAGTACAATTGAATTTATGATTTATTTTTTCGAACCTATTATTGATAAATCAAGTTCAACAATCTCTTCTTGAGATATTTTGTCAAGATATTGATTTGATCCTCATATTAAAATAAATAATTTTTGATCTTCATGAATCGATAGTATAAGAATAGTCATATGAATGAAAATACACGTTAATATAAATTTTGTTTTGGAAGAAATTTTTTTATAATATTATAATTGGAGACCATTTCGTGGGCTAAATTCATTAAGTTTCAGTGTGATGGAGTATAATAAGCATGACTTTAAATTTAGAAAACAAACGTCTTTTAAACTCTATTTAAACAATAAACAAGTCATTATTGATTAAGACGCTAATAATAATCAACAAAAAACCAGTAAAAATCAAAGTCTTATTGAATATTAGAAAGAGTTTTTATTATTCATTTAAACACAGATGTATAAGCCACATCAAATATATAACCGTTTTCTTTAAGCTACGACATTAAATATTATTACTAGATTTTATATGAAAAAAAAAATATAAACAGACTTTACCATCTTGTGTAGCTTTTTCAATATCTGTTTTTGATAAATCAGGATTATACTAACCATAAAATACTTTTTTAAATTTCATTTACTAAATTAAACGCAAATTATATGAAGTCGAAAGACTTCTAAAATACTATTGACTTATCCTCATGTCGAACCATAAATAAGTATAAAAAAATAAAAAATATCGACGTTAGTAATGACCTCTATTGATATAATATTGGTTTCGTCATTAACAAATCGTAACAGAAAACTTTATATGACTTTATTTCTTGCCGCTTTTTAAGTTCGACCAGAGAATATTCTTTTCTAATGTCTAGTGAAGTAAGAACGGTTTCTTTGTTGAAAATTAAGAATCTTTGTTTGAAATTTAGAGTGAAACAAATATTTTATATCAAGATAATGATACTATTGAAGAAAAACGTCGAAAGAATGTTATGGATAATCAACATTTTCTTGAAAATCTTAAACTATTTAATGTATTTATTTAGTTTAATTGAATAGTCAAATATTTTCAAATTCATTTTTTCTTTAGGTTCGTGATGATTTAAAAACAGCAGTTAACTCTGCAACAACAACAAATAAACCACCACGAAAAAAATCTAGTCGAAAAGAAATTGTCGATCAGTAAGAATTACTTAAACGTTCTTTTCAAAATCGTTCGTTGAGAAGAAAATTACTCCTAAACAGATATGAAGTGAAATCAATAAGGTTTTTTTAAAGTTTTCTGACGAGAAAAGTGCTCGTTCGAGTGTCACATGCATGTAGATGAATGTCAAACAAGTGAAGCTATCGATGCATTCTCTTAGTTTATGCTTCTGAGTACTATATTTTTACGAGCTTTGACAAGAAGAACAAAGTACTTCTACCACAAGTAATAAACAAAGAGTGAGTTTTCGCTCAATTTTAAATATTGTCAAATGGCAATAGTCTTGTTCAGCAACTATTATACCCAAGAGAAATTCAATTAGATTCATAATAGTACTGTAATTAAGTGCTATTGAAACTCTGATCAAACAAAAGTTTTAATATATGTTCGTCCGAAATTCCTACAAATTTACCGTTAGTTTTGTAATTAGATATAGGCTGAGCTATGGTGTTTCAAAAAACTGTTGCAGCAGCTTTCGTTTTCAGAGAAATTGTAAAATTGTATAAAGTTGTATCCGATTTGAGTCTCTACAACTTCAACAGTCAAAATCATGGTGAATATCATAAAGTCAATCTCATTGTTCTAAGTTAGCATAGGGACGGAAGAGGTTTTTGAATAGTTTCTTGAAAACCATCGCGGCAATGGCAGATATCCAGCCACATTGGACATCTATGGTCTGAACTGCTCTATCATATCGATTCAAAATGAAACAGATTGACTGATGTTGTCTGTTCATTATCACCACAATTCACATTTAGTATTGGTAATATGTAATGATAAATTTCAGTCAGTTAAAGAGTAGGCAGCTCTACGGTGATCGTATTAATGTTTCGTAAGGTAAAAAGAAACGAAAGATCAATCATCTATTCTCCATAGACAGTGCTAGAATGATTTAATACTATTGCCTTAACAATAAAACAAAACCCTTTATGTTCACTTTTGAAAACAATATCAAGACAGTAGCATGAGAATCAATCCTAAGTTTCTTTGTTTCCATGGTAATATTTGCCAAAAAATGATTGATCGTTTTTTAAAACTAATGAATGACTCATAAAAAATGAGGATGTTCTGATTTGCTCAATATCTTCTCTAGTTTTCATTGTTTAATTATCTACCAACTTATATACGAATGGATATCACAGAGATAATAATAAAAAAAATTATTATAGTAACACTACGATCAACCACACAATATAGTTCTCTTGTATTCACATGTTCTCTCGTCGAACTATGTACTATGCACTTTGTAGAGCTTCAAAAACTCTATTTTATTCTTATATTCAAGAATTTTTTTTACCAAAATCTTATTACATACCATAGTTATTACTTGTTATTCAGCCCTTATGTTATGCAATAAAGTATCGTTATGAAAATTCTTGAATATCGTAATAAGATAGACCTTATGAAACTTCACAAAACGGATAGTACAATTAATTTACATAGTCCAATATACATACATGAGAACTGTATTTTGTGTTTGAAGATTGTTGGTATAACATGTTCGCAATATTACTACAATAATGATTTTACCTTTAATCAAGTGTTAAATCCTTTAAAAATAAATTCAGTTCAAATCTATGACAACCAGAAAATTGATGGGCCATTCGCTATTAGACAAAAATAAAATTCGTTATTGAAATAATTTTCCTTTTATCTTCAGATCCGAAATACGTCGAAGTTCTCGAATTCAATCAATGTCTCGAATCAATTACAATAATCAATCAATAATTGATGATGATGATTTTATTGTATTAACTGATGAAACATCAAATGATGAAGAAGATGATTTAAGTTCTGCTTTTACAAAAACAATCGATACAGATTGGCAACCATTACATGCAGAAAAAATAACTATTACGAAAAAAATACGACCTATTCGTAAGACTGCTAAGACAGTTTCTGAAAATGTGAAAATATTTTTGCCAAATGTTGGATTACAAGCATCAAACGTCGTTTCTGAAACTAATTCTCATAAATCTTATGTATCTAAAAAAATGAATGTTGCTATTTCATCATCATCAGAAGAAGAAGAAGAAGATTAATTTTTTTTTAGATTATTTTTGTTTTGTTTAAATAAATATGAACATTTGATTTATATATTGTAGATTTAAAAAAAATGGCTAAAGTACTTTTTATTCTATTGTTAATATTGTTTATTAATTTTTATTTTCTCAGCGAAATGTTGAAGAAATTCGTCGAAAAAATCTTGAAGAAAATCAACGTTTTCTTAATAAACTTCGAATGAATACTGTAAATATATCTTAATCAATCTTTTACCAATGATTATTTTTTCTTTATAATTAAGATTCGAGATGATTTTCTTCAATCAGCTCGTACAGCTGTTCCCAAAGGTGAAAATAAAACAAAGCATAAAATTCATTATGAAAAGTAAATGAGAGAGAATAAATATAGATTAGTTTCATTTTAATTTGATTGTTTTTTTTTGTTTTTAGAGTCGAACGTTTAACTCGATATAATTTAAAAGTTCAATCAGGTGAAATTCAACCATTGATTCCTCAACGGCAACAAAAAATTAATAAGAAAAAAACACGTCATCCTTCAAAATGGACTTTATTTTATAAGAATATGGCTAATCCTTATAAACGTACATTTAAACCACGAATTCGAAAATAATTTTCTTGAACATATAATTAGATCTTAGATTTGTGTATATCTTGATTATATAGACTTGAAATATTTGTCTTTCAGATTAATATATAAGTATAATCTTACACTTGACGATGATAAAAGTTAATCAATTACTAACTTGATAAAATGTGAGAGCCGATGCCTAGATTAGTGGTGACTGATGATGTTTTACTTATTCTTTTGCGTTTCGAAGATTTTCTTAACAAGCCTTTCAAACAAAAATATATAGTTATAGGGAAATGTACTGCGAAGAAACTTAACAGGACCATCTTTGTAAAACTATCGTAGTTGCCAAAAAATTTAAAAAACTCTACCGAATGTTCCAGAAAAAAGCATGACATATTGCCATTGTACTTTGAACGAATGAATTGAGCTTTTTTTCTTAATAATAGAGAAGAATTCTCATTTTTCTATTTACTATTAACAAGTTAAGTAACATCTAATGATGAGTGGGACCAATCGTTTTTGGTCCCGAATCTGATCAGAAAAACCTTTTGGCTCTGCTTTCACAGTTAGTAGTACATGTAATAGTGAACAATATGTTGTCTTTTTATTGTACTGTCCTTTTTTTTGCGAGGACTTTCATCAGTAGACAACCAAAAAAAGAACGCAGGCACCGGATAGTATTTGTTTTGATATGTTAGATTTTGTAAAACTTCTTTTGTTGCTCATTTCGTTAACAAAACTTTCCTATTTTTATCAATAAATGAAGCTAATAAAGTCAAAATACTTGAATAAGTCAAACTGCTCAGAGATGCTCCAGACCTATTTATTTGTTTTTTAGTATTAGCTTTCAACAAAGTTTCATTACAAATTCTCTATGAAATACTAAGAGCAAAAAATAAAAAAAAGACATCAGTACTGCTTTCATCTTTGTGCTAGATTATTAGAATATTGTTGACGATAACAGCTCAGTCGATCAGCTTACAACTTTAATCTTGATAATTAATATCTTGTTTGTTGATATCTAATTTAGTTCGTACAAGACATGCCGAAGATATTCAACTTTTTCTTAAAATACTTTGCATAAATAATGTAAATTTAACTTCATAAATCTACCAATTCTTGATTTTTGTTTTAAATTAAAATTCGAAATTATTTTCTTCATCATGCTCGTTCAATTCTTCATAAACAGAAAAATACTAAAATACCTATTAAACATAAAAAGTAAATTTTCATTTAAATGCAACAAAACAATGAATCATTTTGTCAATTTGTTTTTCTAGAATTAAATATTCAACTCGATATAAGTTGAAAGTAAAATCTGGTGAAAATTTGTCCTCATATATCTAAACGACAACCACAAATTCACAATAAAATATTGAAAAAAGAACAAGAAAAACAGAAGAAAGAAATGAAAAAATAAGAACAATTACAAGAACAAGAATTAAGAAAAAAAACGGGTTAAAATTAAAAAAAAAACGAAAAACCATCCTCCTCTGTCAAAATGGACTTTGTTGTATAACGATAATGCTAATCTGTATCAACATATATTTCAATTACATCTTACAAATGCTAGATGAACGTATTTAACGAGAAATGATTGAATCTTCAAAATAAAATAGTTAATATTTGTATTTTCATTTCGTGCATGTATTTGTTTTTTTTTTGTATTGATACAACTTATTCAAATAATTCACATTATCAACTATATTTATCTTTCAGATTCATCTCTGTTCCACTATCGTATTTTAAACTTTACATATGATTTAAGTAATGGAGTAATATTTTCCTAATTGAATAGTTATTTATTAATTTTTAATAGGTTATGTCGTCTCCTAAACGTGATGAACGTAATGTAGAAAATATTCGTCGAAAAAATTTGGAAGATAATCAACTTTTTCTTCAAAGACTTCTCATGATTAATGTATGTTTTCTTTCAAAAATATTTCATCGATCACTTTTTTTTCTCTTGATCAAGATTCGAAATGATTTTCTCAATTCAGCTCGTACAGTTCTTCGTAAAGATGGAAGTAGTCAAATCAAGAAAAAAGTATCTTCTCAGAAGGCAATGTAAGTTTTTATATAAAGAAACATTTCATAATGGGTATTCATTGACGATAAAACCATCCTAAGTGTAAATCTATGGAAATAAAAAACTGAACTTCTAAAACTATAAGAGTTTTTAGAAATTTCATATTGATTACTGAAATCGAAAATTATTACTGCCGATGAGATAGGGTTCTTCTTTCTCAAGATTGACTGAATCCATATACATTAAAGGCAAAGAAATTATGGACATATCTATAATCTTTTGGTACCTACTGGAAATTCTTCATAAATCGGCTTGAAATTTCTTTTCATGTTTTATTTTCTTCAAAAACTGGTTGAGAAATTTATTTGGATAAGGTAGTAATTACAGTTATGTCCTTGATATTCGTTGCTTGATTCTTGGTTTTTTCCATCATTTTCTGATAGCTTTCCAGGACTTTTGTTGCAGATATTTCTAATTTTTGAAACTCAATAGAAAATTGCTGATCGAAGGATTCTAAATGGCGAAATGACTGGAAAGTGATCGTCTAGTGCTTTAGCAATTCTCTAAATCACATAGAAAGTTCTACGTGTCATATGACTGATTACCGAAGTTCCTTGGAAATTCACTTTTCATGTCTCGATATATTTCAGTATTGTTTTATGAGTTTCTGAAATTTGATGATTAATGAAAGAAAATTCTTTTTTTCAGAAATCTGAACATTGCTGTTGTATTTCAATCTCAAATTCTGACACCATTCTAAGACCCATCCGATCTTTTTCTAGTATTACCGAAATGCATTGCTATAAATAAAACATAGTTGTACTTCATGTTTTTCTCATAATACTCAAAAATTACAAACTACAGTCCAAACAGTTAGATTTAGATTAACTTTTTTAAATTTTAAATGATTTAATCCAAGTTGTATCACCTGCGATACTTATCGATTTTTTTATAGAAAAATAACTTTTATTTAATGTTTAGAGGCGAATATGTAACTCGATACCGTGACAAATTAAAATCCGGTGAAATTGGTCCGTATGTACCTGAATGGCAACGTCATAATGAAGCAAAGAAAAAGGAAGCAGAGAAGAAACTTTTAGAAAAAGAACGAAAGAAATTGGAATATGAACAAAAAAAGATAGAAAATGAACGAAAAAGACAAGAAAAACAAATAAAAAAGCAAGAAATATTATTTGAAAGAGAATTGAAAAAAGTCGAAAAAATATTAAAAATAGAAGAAAAACAAAAAATCAGACTTGCTAAACGACGTCGTCACAAATCATCGAGATGGACTGTTTTTTATAAGAATAGCGTTAATGGTAATCCTTATCAACGTATATTCAAACCAAGACATACAAAAGTGGATGAACGAATTCAACAGAATTTATTTTAGTTTTTGCAAACTCAATTAGTCAACGATTTATTATTTTAGATTTGTATATACACTTTTATTTATTATTGTTATAGTTTAAATACTTGTTTTTTTATATGATTTATATGATAAGAAATGAAACTATTTTACCTTGATAAAACAATGAAAAATTTATCAAAATCATTCAACCCGAAATCCATTATTTTTACTTATGATAATAAGATGTGAAATGATTTCGTCATAGAATTTGTATTGATCAAAAAACAATGCAGATTCTATATGGAAAATTATACCATATTCATAGACACCAAAAAATCTGTGCGTCTAGAGGAGGGTCAAGAATCTTAATGAGAACCTCATTCAAAAGTTAAAGATAGAAAGAAAAAGTGCGAATCATTTTTATGCCTTTGACATAACATACAGTTAGTACTTCTTTTTTTCAACTCACATTTGGCACTGTATAAAGTTGGTACAGTTCAGACAAAATACGCATCTTGTGTCAAAAACGTGCACTTGATCAAACATGCTGACATTTATCTTTAATTGAATTCGACTCTTGAAAAAAGTTTTAAATCTACTTTCCTCTAAAACAGAATAATTTTTTTGAAAGTGTTTCTCAAGTTTACTAGGTAAGTCCTCAAATTGATAAATTGTTTTTCAGTTGAGGCTACGTCCTTCATGCAGACCCAAATGAACTATGAATACTCTAGAAAGAACATCTGATTCCAGTTTATTATTACGGAGATACTTCACTTCTAAGATATTGTTTTAATAAATACTGTGGCCTCCTAAGAAACATCAAAAAAAGTTGATTTTCGAATTTTGACTTGATACTTTTCATAGAGGCAGGTCTTCACAAGAATAGTTTATTGTGAATGCTTCCAGTCCTTTGATTTGCTTCTACCATAAAATAGAAACATAAAATCTACCAATTTATATGAACGATGTGAAGAACACACGATTGCTCTAATTGAATCTTAGGATAGGAGCAGTGGCAAGATTTGAAACACTCGAACAACTACTCTTATTCAGGTTTGTTTCTTAATAAATTTTCAAACAAAAACTCAAAAGTCAGTTTTTTCTGGTGTTTCTGGAGGGAATCACGGCATTCATTTAAAAAGCACCGTAAAAGTACAGCATCTTCGCAGTAATACGCTAAGATCATTAACTCTTTTCAGATTATTCATGACTCATTTGAGTCTATATAATGCAAATCATCTCGTCGCAAAAGCGATTTATCAGTCCGAGGACTTCTCTTGTTAGCCACTGAAGACGAAGAAAACTTTCGACATTTTCTTTTAGTTAACCTAACTCTAGTTTTTGATGCAAATCTTCTTCGCTTGTAACAAAGAAGTTCTAGTTCAATTCATTAACAATATAAAACGTAACATTTTTTCAAGCATCTTTTCTAAGTATGTACCACTGAGAAGAAAATACTTCTATTTTCAATCGAAAAACTTTAGACTTTCTTACAAGAATTTTGATGTACTACAGGAATCTATCAATCTCATGGAATGAGAAACAAATTTTTGAGTCTACACACAAGCCAATGACTATACTCCTCTTTGACAAACTAAATGGATGATGTGAAAAGTCGAGTTCTTCTTTGAAAAAAAATAGTCCCCTAAATATTTCAAATTTTTAAAAGATAAGATTGACAATAAGTGATCAATTTAGAGATTTCATCCACAAAGAATTCCATCAGCCACATTAAAAACAAAATTTATTTTTTAATCAATCTATTAATCATAACAAATCTTTATATTAGATCACTGAGATCTTATTGTCCTGATGTTTTATAATGCATGTATATATATATATCTGTTCATACATGACATCGTATAACACCTTCCTGAGCACATGTTACAATAAGCCGTCCATTTCTAGACCATATTCGACCAAAAGTCCAAGCACGATTATTCATATGAATAGGACATTCTAATTCATACAATAACCAATCATCAGCACGTACAGGTACTTTAGATGGAATAGGCGGTATATCTGAACTACGTCGAACCGGTTTTGTTATAACTTTTTCTTCAATAACATTATTGTCATTTGTTGTATCAAAAATAAAATCATCATGAAACCACATTGAATGATCAAGTGATGCTTGCATTTTAATTCGACGATTATAAGGATTAATGGCATACGGAAGAAAAGCACTATGTAATAAAACTCGATCACTACAATAAGCAACAGCTGATCGATGTATATGTGAATAATCAGGTAAAGGATCTAATGATTTTATCCAAACAAGTTCTCGTGCTGGCCATACAGGTTCTGGTTCAAGTAAATCACGTTGATGACAATGTCGCACATCAATGCGTGCCGGCATTTGAAGTGCAAGTTCAATTAGTGGTTTAAGTTCCGGTTTAAGACGTTTATCATCAAGAAGATTTTGAAAATGATCATGCATTGAAAGAAGTTTTTCAGGTGGTGTAACATCTGGAAAAAAAAGAAACAAAAGAGAATAAATGATTATATTATAGATTTTATTGATGTCAAATAAATAAAACTTACCGGTATGAGGCATAGGTAATTGATGTTCCATATTACCTTTTTCTGTTTGATGAAAATTCATTGAACATTCAAATACAATACGATTGTCTTGTCGAGCTGTTACACTTCGTGTTTCAAATGATTGACCATCACGTAATCGAGCAACTGTATATGATATATCTGATGAATTATCAGTTGCTGTTAAAAAATATGAATGAAGACTATGTAGTGGAAAATCTCTTGTAAGTGTTTTTTGTGCTGCATATACAGCTGAACCAATTAATTGGCCACCAAATACACTTTTTCGATTAGGAAATACGAATAATGAATCAGCAGGTTGAATAAAAACGTCAGTTGAACTTTCAATGACTTTAAGTGTTTCATAAAGTGTTGGTCTTTGTGATGATAAACAACGATGAATGACAAAATTAAATATTGAACGATGTTTTAAAAGAGAATATGTAAAAAACTTTGAATTGATAGTCATTTTTTATTCTATTGTAAGTAAGAATATAGTAGAGTTATATATTATACTACGATCATTCTTTTTCTTTCTTCATACAAAAAGTTCGAAAGTTACACACGTGGTAGTTTTTTTTTATTATTTTTCGTTCTTTTGCATCCTTTTGAAATACGCAAAGAAAAAAGAAAAAGAGTCGAGTGCATTTTGCAGTTCTTCAAATATCAATGCAAATGCAAACCCTTACGCTGTAAAATTCGTCCAAAAAGTCATAATATCAAACGTTTTTCCATTTTATAATTTGAAACCTAATTGATAAACATTATATAATTTGATCTAAAAGCAAAGACAGTATGCAACTATTGGAGTTTATTTAATCTAAAGATACTGCGAATGCGTATGATAGTTTCTTCGCATATTATTAAGTATAAAGTCGAATTGTGTGTATTCAATAGTATTTCTTTTTAATCTGTTCAATTTAGTTTTAACGATAACATACATTGTTAAAATGAAATATTCATTGTAAAAATAATTTGTTTAAATACAACAAGAAGAAAATTAAAACTCAGTCAGTTGGATGTGTTTGAATTTTAAAACTTATAACAATAAAAATCCTCGAAATGATATATCATTTTTCATTTGATCTTCTGACAATATGTAAAAGACACTTTCACATCTTTATTTATACTGTTCAATAGAACAGTTTTTTTTAAAAATCTTCCATTCTAAATAAAGATACCCATATTTGTTATTATTACTGTTCTTTGCCGTTTAGCTTATAAAAATAATCATCCTTTGAAAGAAAGATTCAATTGTTTGCCATGAAAATACAGCAAGAATATCCTAAGATGCTTTTCAATGTGCAGTAATCATAAAGATGTGCATCAGTTAGTCTTTGATTGCAAATAAATTTTGGTAGAACTAGAGCTAGAGAGCTATTTGAGAGTTTTTCAATTTGAAAGAGTCTCTGCCACAACACGGTCTCATGTATGATTTTTATCAATGTCGATTGGTGCCCGAATCGTAAGTCAATAGGCTTCAGAAAAATATTAATAGTTCTATGAAGGTAACAAAAAAGTTTCATTCTAAAAAATACACTAGTTTCGCATGCTCGCAATCCACATCGAAAATCGAAATTTTTATCGAGACCCGTTTAAGAGTTATAGATACAATTCTAGTCTGTGAAAGTGTGAATGAGAATCGTGAATCTACAAACTTAGCACATTTTTCAAACTAAACTTCTGTGTCATCGTCATAAAGCTATCAATATTTTTCTGAAGGCTACTGACTAATAATATGATCATTAATCGGTATCGTTAAATTATTCATTGAATCATGCAGCAAGACGGTCTCTTTCGAACTATGAAAGTTGCAACGTCTATCTTTTTAATAAAGTACCAAGTAGAACATGTTGATAGTCGGTTGTGTATGCATTTGGACTCCTTACTTAACGTATTTTTCGCTATAATGAAATTTTTATTTTATGAGTTTGGGTATGGATCTGGTTGTTTATAAGGATGAAAACAACAATAGGATCCAAATCCACATTGAGCCGCTCAAATAGTAGTTCACCGAATGCATGCTCAAAAGATCAGTAGCAGTTCTATTTGTCATTTCTGGTGATACGACATTGTTATACTTTGAAAGACTTTTATTAACAATAAAATAAGCAAAACAAATTTTGATGAAAGATCAATATGATAGGTTCAATAAACAATTCACCGTGTGAAGCTCCTACCAACTATTTCACTTGAACATAGATTACGTTTGAACGAATAGAATCACTGCGCTCGGCTTTCAGTGTCTTTAAGCCCCTTGTCATGAAAGTAATCTTCACCTTTCCATTGGAGTCTGATTTATATCCATCTACGTTCGCACCTGAGATTGGTGCACCTGTAGAGCCATCTGTGACATAGAATATTTGTGTCGAACGACGACGAGCAGTTAGGGGTCCTGTAAGCTTGAGAAAAAATTGTTTACTGAATGCATCAAAGGCGAAAAGAACTTCATCGTTAAGGTGGACACGTGTTTGACAGCCTCCAACTGGCGTGTAGTTAAAATTAACTAGAAGACCCCAGAATTGTGTGGCTGTTTGTTGGTCTTTATCGATACGCGTAATGAAGAAGTCATCGAATTGTGTATAAAACGTGCCGTCCCAAGTGAAATGACCACGATCGGCAGCGTCAGCGAGAGCACTCGTAGCAGTTGGTCCAGGTGTTGGATTGCTGTTCAAATTCGTACCGTCACAATGATGTGTCCCGCCGGATTCGGTCGTGACATTGCGTCCAGACGTAAAGATTTCTGACTCCTATATCAGGAAAGAAGAACAAAAATAAACACTAGAAGAACTTGTTGGATCAGAGCAAAATAACATACGTAAATAGTGTTAGTCTGACC